>KV010001.1:361004-396928 GCA_001598015.1 Dorcoceras hygrometricum
TTTAAAACTCATACGTAAACATAAAAACGGAATTGAATATATGCTTTCTATTGAGTGAGCAAGAAACAGAGTTTACTTGCCTGGTATCTTTAACACAAGAACAGCAGAAAATTCAATATACTTCTTGCGCACCGCCTGTTTCCTCTAAAACACTTTTGAAAGTATTTTGGTTCGGCTTCTCTGAGAGCGAGCAACGCTTAATATGATTTGATTTGAAGGTAATGATGCATGAAGCAGCTTAGGATCCTATTTATATGATTCACTATGTCTAAGGAAAACAAACACGTTATATCAATATGCAAAAACTCTTATGAAAGCGTGCTCTGTTTTTCAAAACGAAAGATATGCATGGAAACCGAGAATTTTAGTTAAATAGAGAATCCATTTGGTTCGCAGAAGTTACTAAACATCTACGGTACTTGTATTCTAGCAATTGAATATCAATCCATAGTAATATAAAGATTGATCATAACGTAGACTGAAATATTCAAGAATTGAATTGAAATAGCAATGTAATCCCTCAATCTCACATCTTTCTAATTGTGGACTTCTAAATAATCTGGTCGTTACAGATTGGGCCGTCAAAATGAGGATAAGGCCGCCCGAGCTTGAGACTATCATCTGCGATGTGAAGTACCATGTTTCATTGGTAGGGAACATTGTGATGTTCTGAGCATGCAGATGGATAGTGACCTGGTGATCTATCGAACTACCCTCGTTCAGACTTTCCAAGTGGTTACCATTTGTCGAGTGGATAAGTCCGAGGTCTTGGTTGTACTGATTAGTCCTCACTACTCGAAACGTCATTGAGACTCTACATGATAGCCGCCTCACTTTGACCCATTTACCGACTCACTTGGGGTCATTAGGTGGCGGGATTGGGTGAGGTCCCGATGCATGTAGGAGTCGATGCTTCGTTGTCGAGGATTCACCGTTCGCTTTCATGCGTGGATATCCTATGCTATCTGAGTAGATAATAGTGTATAAATCTCTGGCCAGAGTACTGGATGTGTTTTAGGTAAATGAGTATGCCTAGTAACAGTCGCGATGTCACTTATTTGATCTCCAAGATTTATGCATAGTTATCGGATCTCTAGCGACTCTCGATTTACCAATGGTCGTTGATCTGATCGGGATATATGTGTTGAAAGGACCGTACTGTACGCTAAACATGACCAACTGGTTCTTGCAGGCACTATCAGTGATACCTAGGGGATCATGGGGCGATGTTGCTAGGCGCTTTACAATGATCCGATGGGCAAGTCCGAAATTGTGATTTCGGAGTCACAATGGTTGTGGGTCGTAGCTGTATCCCTGAACCATTGAGGGTCATACAAGTACTGGATTTACGATTCCCGCATGGAAACTGGGCTCAATGTGTTGAGCATAGGAGGAGGATTTTAGGGAGTGCGACTTCCTAAAAGTCAACAGGGGTCAAATTGCATTTCCCAAAGTTGAGGGGCTAAACTGCAATTTTGGATTAGGTGGTCTGAAAAATTATTTTCACATCATAATATTCAGTTTTGGAAACTGAGTCAATCGGTCCGGTCTGATCGTCGATCGGGATTATGATGAAGCCGTGTGATAGGATTGAACCGAATGTTCATACGTTGGACTGGGCCTGCTCCAGGTCCAATGGGCCGGTTCAAGCCCATCATACCTATACTTATTCATGGGTTGGGTTTGTATTGAATAGACATAACATAACTTACAACTCATAACCCTAAACCTAGATTGTGGCCGCCCCCTCCTCTCCCAAAACCTCACGGCCGCCGCCTCCACCGCCACGCCGCCGTGATCGGAATTGTTCCGATCGTCATGTTGAGGAGATTCCGTCCGTGCCAAATTCGTCAGGCCTTCTAGTGCAGGCTGACGAAGGAGTCGTGTTTTCGGTCGTGGACCTGATTAAGGAGGATCTACCGCCGCCTACCTTGAAGAGCCAGATTCCCTGTGAATTTGGTTGGAGCCAGGCGCCTAGACGCCAGCAAGGTGACACTCTATAAAACATCCTATGCATGTTTTATTGTATATATTTTATGTATTGAACGTTTTTCGGGGCAATTTTTAAACTTCCGCGGCGCCCCCGGGAAACGGGATCCGGATCCGCCACTTTCGCCAACAATCCGATGCTTAATTCAGATCTTGGGTAGAGTAGAAGAAACAAAAAGTTCAAGTAAGTAGTGCCGAGTACGCAAAATGTGTGAATGAATCTTATTTAAGATGTACCTGGGATATTTATAAGAATAGGGAGTAATGTATTACTGTGTTAGAGCAATACTCTAGACTGTAAGTTTACATAATACTTTCGATTTGTTATCAGATTTGATCTGATCCATAATCGATCGCGAGATTCATTGGATTCTTTCTTTGTTTGATATATGTTACATGTTCCTCGCTTTTGGGTCCTCGAGTACCCAATTTAGTGTGTATGTGAGTTCAGCATTTACCTGGACTATCACATTCCTAAGCTTATGCCTCAGTACGGGGCCTATTGTGTCAATAAGAGATCGGGAGCCGACCTGTTGACTTCTAAAGGCTATCAAGAGTATCCCACCCCCTTTCGGGTCCGAGCTCGTTGAATTGTGTTTGTTCACTTTTTGTCAATCCGCATGACACTATTGGATATGCCGTTGATTTGCATTTGGATGGTCACCATCCTGTGATTACTCCATTTCCGAGTCATCGTTCGGCTTCTCGAAGAGATCTGTACCGTTCACGGAAAAAATTTCGTATGATATTATGTGCCTATTATAGTTTATGACCTCTGACAAACTTACAATCTCCCTCAATCTTCACATTCTTATTCATAATCTCATAGAACTAAAATAATAGAAATACGGTGGCAGAATCTCAGTGCTGAAGATTTGAATATCACGTTCATGTCGATCAATTCGTTAGGAACTTAAATATTCTTATATTGTGCCGAGGCCCAATCATCCAAGGCCCTTGAAAAGAGGAGAGGGTTATAAAATTGAAGGTAGGGAGAAAGCACGGTCATTCGGTTGTTCTTCTCCTCGTTAAATGTTGTTACTAGCATTTTGCTAGGGACATACTATGTAATTCCCCAAAATCCATAGAACCACATTTGTTAGTCTTTTTCTTTTGAAGGACTGTTTTGATATTTGCTCATCCAGCTATAGTTAGAGCTGGTTATTTTATATATTAGGTATGGTGAGTTCAATTTTTAATAAAAAAAATTATAGTTGCAAATTTCAAAGTTTAAAATGGTAGCAGGGGGCTTTTGACAAATTTTGTGAGTTAGGTATGGTGACCCATTCCTCTCTTGTACTAATTACCTATTACCAATCATACTTCATATAAATGATATTTTGAGAGATATGCTCACTTTTACGTAAGGAACTTCAGTTATCCAAAATACTTAGAAGCTCGATAGTTTGTGTTTGTGGTAACATCCAGTCGGGGTCTTCTGTTCTTCGTGATTCAGTTCAGGCAGGTAAAGCTGATTTTTTGCTGCATCTGGAAAACATATACTGTTATTTGTTTCCTGTTGTTTGCTTGCCTGATGCATGTGTAAGTTTCAGTCCAGCTCGGTTCATGTTCACGTTTAAGTTAAGGTTTTAAATTATGAAAGTTATGGGTTCACAACAGCGATATTTAAAGTTTGGAGAAAACTCATTATTTTGTTTTTCAGCAAGAAGAGTTTGTATTTCAAAAACACTGAGCTATACAGGTTCGAGTTTACGAATGAATCATAGAAAATCTTTTTATTTCTGGTGTGCTATAGGGTTCTGGATATGGCTCTGAACGGATAGGTGGTGCTGGTTTGATCGAGATTTATGTTCCGGTTAGATAGGCCGAGCTGGTCTGTTTAGAGGTTGTCCAAGCTGGTACAGTATCCTCTAGGCTGAGCTGATTTATCCCGTACTGGTACAGTACCCTCCAGCTGAGCTGGTTTATTTCCAAGCTGATACAGTACTTCCATATTCTCTAAGCTGATCCAGTCTACCCTTGAAACGTTCAACCCTTTTTACCCAAGCTGATTATCTCGTCGTGAGTTGGTCCAGCTTGCGTACGTGCTGGACTATCTTTTCTTGATTTCGGCTCTTCACTTTCATTGAACAGATTTCACAGAATGATTCCAATACGAGTAGTTGCTAACCATTACCCCTTTTGAGATCATTGTTAACTCTTTGACACTCTGCTCTTCAATTATTCACCCCAGCTGGTTTTCAGTTACGCAGCTCGCAATTTGAAAGTTAAATGAGTTTTAAGAAGTGAACTCCACCAGTTTAAGTGATCGAACTCCGATCAAGAGCATTGTTTAAAAGTTATATTCATTCAGTATAAAGGAAGTGATTTTCAGTTTAAGTATTTATGGCATGGATGACCCGGTCACGGGAAAGGGGCAGGATTATGCTAGCAAGTTATAATTCCTTTTCACAATTAAGTTGGGATGGATTTCCTCAGATTCCTGAATTCAGATGTTAGCTTGATCAAGCGCCAGGACCACCAGATAGCTTCTAGGCCATAAATCATGAAGAAATTAAGAGCGATCTGGGTTGATGTCCCGGTCTGATTTTATGAGAAAGATTTGAGCTTAAGTTGACTTACTTTAAATTATGTCTTGAGATTGTGTACATTTATGCCTGCATTTTGTGATCTTGTTATTCTCAGTGTTACTTACTGAGCCCCTAGGCTTATTAATTTTTCTAGTGCAGGTGAGGCAGCTCAGGGACAGACGGGAGGTGCGAGCTAAACCAGCTTGAGGGCGTGTGTGTTTGTCAAAGGCCAACGTTTCCATGTTGTTGCTTTTGATCTTGTCATAAATGTATTAAGGTCTTTTCCAACAATAAAGGATTCATATAGAATTCGAAAAGTTGTAATGTCCTGTTGTAATTCGAACGAAATTTTTGTATTCCAAAGCTGTCTTCACTGTTGTTTGTACTAACTATTCAATCATTCAAGCCATGTAAGGAAATACAGCTTCTTATTATTGCATTTAGCCCTTTTATCATTCCACTTTACTCTTATTACTCCAATCCGTTGACTCCCTTGGGTTTGGACGTCACAACTTGGTATCAGAGCATGGTCCTAGAGATAAACACACACTTCATAGTCTGGAACAGTTTTCGCCTACCGCATCTCCTGAACTGTGAGTTTTATTGTTATGCTATAGAGTCATTCTCTTTTGAGTTTGTTCTTTTGTGGTGGATTGCGGGCTTTAGATCAAGATGTCAGGTAGAGGAAAGGATAGGAGAAGCAACCATGTAGAGGAACCCAGCCCAAACAGCAACACTCGTGTTTTAGCTGGAATGACCCAACTACTAGAACAGCTGGTAGAACAGTCAAGCTGAGGTAATGGCCAATCTTCCAATAGAGGATCTAATCAAGAAGATCCCCACGAGAGGTTTCGATGATAGAGACCAAAAGAATTTAGTGGTACAACCGATCCGCTTGCTGCTGAAAGCTGGATTAAGTCCATGGAGGTTATAATTGAATACCTCCAGATGCCAGATTTGGACAGGCCCAGGTGCGCCATCTACATGCTAAGAGACGATGCTATGATATGGTGGGAGGGAGCCAAGATGACAGTGGAACTGGCTAATCTCTCATGGGAGGAGTTCAAGGAGTGTTCTTTGAGTAATATTTCACCGTAGATAAGAGGTCTGAGCTGAAAATGGAGCTCTTAACGTTGAAACAGGGGAACATGATAGTTCAAGAGTATGTTCGTAAGTTTGAGAGATGATGCTACTTTGTACCTATAACTATAAGGGATCCAGAAGAGAAGTTGAGACATTTTATGGATGGGTTGAAGCCTGCACTTAAGCTCAATGTTAGGCTGGCTGAGCCTAAGGGTTATAGGGCAACTGTGGACAAGGCCCTTCTAGTTGAACAATACTGGAAGAAGCTTGATGAGGAGCGACAACAAAAGAGGCAGGCCTACCAGCAGAAAGATCAAAGGCATTTCAAGAAGCACAACTGGAATCAGCAGAGACCGCAAGAACATAAACCTATATCAGCCCAACCTATTAGTACAGTCCCGCCATAGACAACTGGCCAGTGTGCCCCAAATGTCAAAAGAACCATTCTGGTCAATGCAGAGCTTGTCAGAGCTGCTGCCACAAGTGTGGTGCTCAAGGCTACATCGCTAAGTTTTGTTCCAAAGTCGAAGCAGCTGGTGACCAGTAGGGCGTATGTCATGACAGCTGAGCAAGCCAACCCAGATTCTACTGTAGTTACTGGTGAGATTTTTATTGCTGGTATACCCTCTTTTTCCTAATAGATTCAGGTGCAACCCATTCGTTTATAGCGAAAGAATTTGCTAAAGAGTCACCATCCAGACTGGATCAAGTGTCCATAGGCTTTTGCGTGACAAGGTCACAATCAGGAGAAGAACTGATATCCCATGGTTTATATCGTGATTTAGAACTCATACTCCAAGGACATTTGATTACTGCTGACTTAGTTGTTTTACCTATGCCCGAGCTCGATTTGATTTTGGGAATTTACTGGTTAACTAGGTACATAATAGTAACTGATTTTAAGCTTAGAACCATGTGGTCAAGCCACCTAAGGGAGACCAGTTTTTGTTTGAAGCTAACCAGCTTATGAGAGTTCCTCGTATTATTTCAGCTTTAAAATTACAAATCTGTTTAAGGAAGGGTGGAGTAGAATTTTTGGCTAGTTTACGTCCCTAGCTGTTGCTAGTAAGCCCAAGCTGGCAGAGGTGGAAGCGGTGAACGAGTTTTCAGAAGTTTTCTCAGAAGACATTTGCGAACCGCCTCCAGACCGGGAGCTAGAGTTTGCGATCGGCTTAGTACCAGGAGCAGCTCCTGTTTCCAAACCGCCCTATAGACTTGCTCCTACAGAGATGAGGGAACTAAAAGAGCAAATTCAAGATCTGTTGGACAAGGGCTTTATTAGTCCTAGCACATCACCATGGGGAGCCCCAGTGCTGTTTGTCAAGAAGAATGATGGGAGCCTGAGACTGTGCATAAATTATCGTGAATTGAATAATATTACTGTTAAGAATAAGTATCCGCTTCCTAGGATTGAGAATTTGTTTGACCAACTGAAGGGAGCAACAATGTTTTCTAAGATTGACCTGTATCACCAGTTGAAGATCAAGCAGGCTGCTATTTATAAGACGACATTCAGGACGCGTTATGGTCACTATGATTTCCTAGTAATGCCTTTTGGATTGACCAACACACATTCAAATTTTATAGATTCGATGAATAGAGTGTTCCAACCGTATTTGAATCAGTTTGTAATAGTGTTTATAGACAATATTCTAGTATACTCCAAAACAGAGCAGAACACTCCAACCAGCTTAGGACAATGTTGCAAGTTTTGAAGAGCAAACAACTATGTGATATGTTCTAAATGACTTTTGACCGGAACTTTACATTCCTAGGTCATATCATTTCCAGGGATGGATTAGAGGTTGACCCAGCTAAGGTAGAAGCAATACGAGAATGGCCTGTGCCCATATCTGTTTCAGATGTTAGAAGCTTTTTGGGACTTGCTGGATATTATAGACGTTTTATTAAAGTATTTTCGAAGATAATTGTTCCATTAACCTCTTTGACCAAGAAGCAAGTCAAGTACGAACGGACCCCTGCTTGTCAGCTGAGCTTTGAGAAACTGAAGCAAGCTTTGATTGAAGCTCCGGTGCTGACCGTGCCTTCGGGACAAGGAAGTTTCGTTGTTTATACAGATGCATCCAAGCTGGGTTTAGGTGCTATGCTGATGCAGGACCGTAGAGTAATCGCGTATGCTTCCAGGCAGCTGAAGAACCATGAGAAGAATTACCGTACGCATGACCTGGAGCTAGCTGCTGTAGTTTTCGCTTTGAAGATATGGAAACATTACCTGTATGGGGAGAAGTGCGAAATATTTACAGATCATAAGAGCCTTAAGTACTTTTTCACCCAGAAGGAACATAACATGAGGCAGATGAGATGGTTGGAACTGGTAAAAGATTATGACTGTACCATCAGCTATCACCCAGGTAAAGCCAATGTGGTGGCCGATGTTTTAAGTGGGAATTCAATTGGATTGACGCAGCTTACATCTTAGAGATCATTAGCTTATGAGATTGAGATTTTCGGGTTAGAGATGGTGGCCCATCATAGTAATGCAACCCTGGCTGTCCTCTCCATTCAATTACGTTGATAGATCAGATCAGGGAAGGTCAGCCGAGAGATGAACAGCTGAGGAAGTGGAAGAAACGGAACGAACACTACAACAAAACATACTTTTAACAGCGTGTAATAGACAACATATTAAAATAGAACCGTTGTTTTTAATTTATAACAACGGTTTTGGTTAAATCCGTTGACAACGACAATGATTTTTTTATTGTTTTTGATATAATGACAACGATTATATTAAAGCCGTTGTTATTGAGCATGTTTTTTTATTTTTATAGTTGAGAAATGACAACGGTTTCGTGACAATAATTGTAGTTGAGCTGGTTTTTTTTTTTATGATTTTGGTAAACGAGAATGGCGAAGCCGTTGTCGTTCAAAGTGTGTTTAAAGCCAACGATAATTCAATCCTTTGTTTGACCACACCACATTTCAAAAAAATCGCTGCGATCTGCTTTCTGCATATTCTCAGTACCATATTTCCTTTTAAAAGCCCTGATGGTGAGATTTGCGATCTGCTTTCTGCGTATTCTCAGTACCATATTTCCTTTTAAAAGCCCTGATTGTGAGATTTGCGATCTGCTTTCTGCGTATTCTCAGTACCATATTTCCTTTTAAAAGCCCCGAACAGCACAGCTTCAAGCGTGAGTGGGAAGAGGATTGAGAGAGAAGAGAACGATGCGGAGAGGGCTTCCAGCTCATTCGAGATGGAAGACGACGGTGGAGAGGCGGCGAGGAAGAAGCTCCGCCTGTCGAAGGAGCAGGCGGCTGTTCTGGAGGAGACTTTTAAGGAACATAATACTCTGAATCCGGTGAGTGGCAGTTCGGTAAATTTATTCGTGGGTTGAGGGTTTTTGTTTTCTCATAAGCTTCTTTTCAGAGATTTGTTATTTTGTTCCTTTGCAGAAGCAAAAGATGGCTTTGGCTAAGCGGCTGAATCTGAGGCCTAGACAGATAGAGGTTTGGTTCCAGAACAGAAGAGCAAGGTTAGTTGCGATTTTACCTCGTCTTGTAGGTGATTAAGTTAGATGTCGATTTAAGTTTGAGCTGGTGGACTTGGCTGCTGCCTGCTGATACTTCTTGGTAGCAGTTTCATTCTCTTCTAAACTGGTCAGAATGAACAACCGTATCCACCACATCAAGCTCCGCAGTTTGGCCTGTACAAAGAAATATTGAGATGCTGGTAGTAATTTGGATGTTAGAACTTTGACACATAGGAAGAAACTAAGAGACTGTTATTGCAATCAGTGTGCATGTATTCTGGAATGGGAGAAGAATTATAGCTGTTGCATTGAATTTTATGAAAAGATGTAGATGCACATTTCCACAGTTATATTTTCCATCTTTTATTCTTTTTAGAGGGAGGGTGTTCTTTTGGTATATCTTACCGTTGCTCTGTTGACTCTTCTATAACAGGGCCGAGGTTCACAGCTTAAGGATATACCAAAGGGTATGTCTTATTTTCCCATGAATTAATTTTTTCCTTATGCTGAGAAGCTTTCTGTTGGTGATAAATCTACAAAGCGTGAGAGATTTGATCTAACTTCGGCATTGTATAGTTCTGCAGTGTCTTTTTATGTTATGGTTATGTTCCGCTTTAGATTATTGTGTTATGGTCTGGAAGGAGGGCCAACGAGTTATATGTTTGTTTCCTGCAACTTTATGAGGATATATGTATTAAATAGAGAAATATCTAGTTTTGCATTCCGAAATTCATGCAGTGCTTAATGCTGCATCAGCTTATATTTTCCACTAGTGTCAATGTCCGATTACGGATTGCCTCCGATGAAGAGTTTTTTTTGGACTTCGTATTTTAATATAACAAGTCCACGCTTCGCCCTGGTTTTAGGATGTTTACAGTGGCTTTTAAGTTGTCTAAGAGAAAAGGCGATGAGAACATACAGCTTCTTCACACCATTCTTTATGGCAAAAAAAGCAAAGGTTTTATTCTAATTTAAGGTTTTCTTTCTGTTGACCCTACTTTTTTTTTTTCATTTTTAGCTACTTTACCACCTGCTTAGTTAATTTCTTAAGTATTTTGGTATCTGATAATTGCATGTTTAGCTCAGGTGCTAACTCTGAAGAAACGTATAGGCCTCTTTTCTGGTTTTGTATGGGTTGACGACGAGTTGTGATGTTTTTCTACTGGTTTTTCTCATGTTTTGGGGATTAGGTGATTGGTTGTTGTTAAGACTAAATTATGTTGAAATAACTTGTTATAGCCCATTAGATTTTGCAGATGGGCATCAACTAATTTTGGTTTTTAAAACAATTATGTTGACTATAAACTGAAGCATAAGTCAAATGCAAATGGCCTAAGACTATTATCTTCTCGATAGCCAAAAACCCCACGTGATCTGGCTTGTTGCTGTGAGCTGTGCCGCTGTGAATGTCGCGAGCTGTTCCAAGCTTAGGTGCTGCGAAAGCTGAGTATGGTTCGTAAGCTGATTCTACGCGAGAGCTGAACATCGTACGACAGCGGAACAGATGGAGAGCTAATTTGAATGCGCAAGCTGAGCTGCTTTGCCTGGGCTGAATGCAGTGAGGAGTTCTGAGCTGATCTGATATAACTGTAGCCGTAATCTGTTGACAAAAATAGATCAATAGGAAATTAGCATAACTATGCATATCATCCATAACACTGTAACATGGTCCATAGCAATACCTTTCTTTGGTATATATACTTAATACAGTCTTTGGCCTATGGACAAGGTCAATATCAACACCCTCCTCCTCAACAACAGCCTTGTTGTTGACGAAATAATGAGCGGTGAGGGGAAGGGAAGGGATATTCAGTTATTCTTGGAAAATTTTGTCACTAGCATTGCTAGGGTTAAGGGGTGTTTATCCCTCGTACAGAGATTTATTCTCTGGGTCATTTGCATCGTGTTTTGAGATATTACTCACAGCAAGTTAGGGTGAAAATTTTAATGTTGTACAGAGTGTCAACTCGAAACATTATTTCAATAAATATCACATATTTTAGTATTTACCTTCCTTTGGTCATAGTCACTGTTAAACCATGATACATTTCTGTGGTTACCGCAGTGCCATAGAATTTATAAAAGAGTATAGAATAACCACAAAATAGTTCCAATTATTCCTTAATAGAAGGGAAACAAAAGTTTGGAAACAAAAAAAAAACACAAATATTGATTGTGTGTCATACAAAGAATCATATGAGCAAAGTTTTGCACACGTCAAAAAAACAATTTTATTGTTATTTATTACCTCAAGTTGGTTCTCGGAATCCTCATCTGAGGTCTACAACAAATACGAAATAAACAATGGTTTGAAAATAACAGAAACTAAGAATGTCAGGAAGGAAATGGTCTTGCTAAAGCAAACCTCATTATCAATGTTTATTAGTGTTACTTTGAATCTCACCTTCCACGAAAAGGTTGTAGCCCTGTATTTAGTACGTATGAGTGAATATTTGTTAGCCAGTTAGTCCAATCACAAGAACAAGGACCCAGACTTTGGCTAATCATAAGATTGAAAAGACTACTATTCACAAGTATTACCTAGCCGCTCCCGGTGTCCTAGACACCTGAGTAACATATTTGCTTGCTTGCAAAATATAGTCTGTGAACGTTGTTGCCAAGTCCTTGTACGGACATTAAATGGCAACAAAAGCCTATTGAATCTTGCCCTGCGCCTCTGACCAAGATATAAAGCAGCTTCATTCTCGGCGAGAAAATCTATAAATATCGATTTCACATATTTAGTAGTTATTAATATCAAAAGTAGATTAAAAAACAAAAACAAAAATAAACAAGTTGTACGTGCCTTGATCCATCAGGTCGTACCTACACAATATATTCAATGTTCAGACAGTATGAGCAAATGTTCGTTCAAAAAAATTAACAAAAACAAAGATGTATATGAAGTAAAATGATGCGAAAAAAATATAAAATAAAACTGTCAATCCTGCCATATACATCTTTGTTTTTGTTAACTTTTTTGAACGAACATTTACTCATGCTGTCTGGATATTGGATATATTGTGTTGGTACGGCTTGATGGATCAAGGCGCGTACAACTTGTTCATTTTTGTTTTTTATTTTTTAATCTATTTTTAATATCAATAACTACTAAATCTGTTAAACCGATATTTATAGATTTTCTCGCTGAGGATGAAGCTGCTTTATATCTTGGTCAGAGGCGCAGGGCAAGATTCAATAGGCTTTTGTTGCCATTTAATGTCCATACAAGGACTTGGCAACAACGCTCGCAGACTATATTTTGCAAGCAAGCAAATATGTTACTCAGGTGTCTAGGACACCGAGAGCGGCTAGGTAATACTTGTGAATAGTAGTCTTTTTCAATCTTATGATTAGCCAAACTCTGGGCCCTTGTTCTTGTGATTGGGCTAATTGGCTAACCAATATTCACTCATCTGTACTAAATATAGGGCTGCAACCTTTTAGTGGAAGGATGAGATTCAAAGTAACACTAATAAACATTTATAATGAGGTTTGCTTTAGCAAGACCATTTCGTTCCCGACATTCTTAGTTTCTGTCATTTGCAAACCATTGTTTATTTCGTATTTGTTGTAGACCTTAGATGAGGATTCCGAGAACCAACTTGTGGTAATAAAGAACAATAAAATAGTTTTTTTGACGTGTGCAAAACTTTGTTCATCTGATTCTTTGTATGACACACAACCAATATTTGTGTTTTTTTTTTGTTTTCAAACTGTTGTTTCTTTTCTATTAAGGATTAATTGGACTATTTTGTGATTATTCTATATTCTTTTCTAAATTCTATGGCACTGCGATAACCACAGAAATGCATCATGGTTTAACAATGACTATGTCCAAAGGAAGGTAAATACTGAAATATGTGGTATTTATTGCAATAATGTTCCGAGTTGACACTCTGTACAACATTAAAAATTTTCACCCTAGCTTGCTGTGAGTAATATCTCAAAACACGATACAAATGACCGAGAGAGTAAATCTCTGTACGAGGGATAAACCTCCCTTAACCCTAGCAATGCTAGTGACAAAGTTTTCCAAGAATAACTGAATGAATATCCCTTCCCCTCGCCGCTCATTTTTTTCCTCAACAACAAAAAGGGTGTTGTTGAGGAGGAGGGTGTTGATATGGACATTGTCCATAGGCCAAAGACTGTGTTAAGACTGTATACCAAAGAAGGGTGTTGATATGGACCATGTTATGGATGATATGCACATTTATGATAATTTCCTCTAATCTTGCTCCCCGTTGCATTTTCTTTCTAGTTTTCCTATTGAATCTCTTGAAGTAGTAAATGTCATCATACTAAAACATCTGTAAATTTCCTTTTGATCCTTGAAGTTCCTTATCGTTTGCTGGGTATGTGTTCTACCTGTAGGGATGAAGATTTATTTGTATGTCGCCATTAGCTTCTATAAGGATTTTAAGCCATAGCATTCTTTTTTTAAGTTTGTCCTGAGCTGTTGGTTCTTCTGCTGAGACTCTGGACGTTCGAGAGAATGAACCTATATGATCGTCTTATAACGGCCTTTAATTCATGTGACACCGTTGAACTCACTTGCAACATATAAGTTAAAGGCCTAATGCCACTGTTTTCAAGTTGTATTGTTCTCTTTCAACTTGTATATGATTTCTTTGCTGCTAAACATTGAACACCATTTTTATTACTCCTCGGCTAAGCTTTTAGATTGTATAGAAAAATAAGTGCTACTTTCCATATATATCACATGGACCTTGAATAGATGTTAGCATTCTTTCTAAGTATCTCAAGCTTTCTCAGTAGGTACGTTCCATTTTAATTTTGATGATTTTTATGAACGCATGGTTCATTTTGTGCTGCCAATCATATTGCACCGTTGTTTTGTTGTAAACTTTTCTCCAAATTCAAGTAATTGTATTCCTTGACATGAATATTTAAATGCTGATGGAGAGCGAAACTTAAGATTAAACTTGGTTTTATTTCCAATCTATATTTACGTCTCCCCTACATGAATAATGAAAACGACCACAAAATATATTTGTGGAATGTATTCACCCCTACTCAGGGTGATGAGGGTGTGTACAACCATTATATGTATTCGGGGTACATATTTCCATATCCTCATGAATAATCAGATTATTTGCATTCGACATTTTCTGTACAACGATTTTGCAGCCAGTTTTGATCTCGGTTCCAGTGACATTCCAATCATCTGTTTGATCCTTGTAAGTAGTATCTACGTAAATAAGTTATTTTGCTTACATAAGGTGTCTCTGATGGATAGATGTATAAAATAGGTTATCTGAACTCCATTTAGAAATTAGAATAGAAGGTTGAACAGTATGGTAACAAGCACAGGGCAGTTACTATAGATGTGGTTAAGTCGCCTATGTCTGTAGTGGAATGGCCACATGTTGGCGGCTAGTTGCCTTAGCCGCCAGCACCTATGTGCCCTGCCTCCTTCATTTTGCTATTCATCTGTTCCAATCTCAACTGTAAGTGGCACCTCAAGACAGCAGACGCGACAGGGCAAGAATTGTGGAGCCGGAGCCAAGGTATGAAGCAATCCGAATGGTACACATGGTTGCATGGCAGCTCCCTTGCTTCCATTGCAAGTTTCAGTTCCTCTTTGCACACAGGGCATTCGGTGCCCATTTGCAGATGGGATGGAGTAATAATTACCATAGGAACGGGTTCTATTACCTGCTCCGGAGCTGGTGGCAGGCCTGGCCTGTCATTTTGGGTTAATTTCTCTACTAGCTCCTGCCATCCTGGTCCAAAAAAGTAGTTATCTGGATCAACCCCCACCCCATTTAGGACTAGCCTCTCCCTGTCTGGATCTGGGCGAGCAGGCGACGTCTGGAATCATCCATATCCCTATCGCGACGTCTTCCCCGGTTTAGTACCCCTCCTCGCTCCATATCACCACCTTCTGCCCTATTAGGGGAAGTGCTGGGATCCATGGGCGTAATTACCGCCTACACGCTGACCGCATGCAAAGGCTTAGTTTATCGCAATGGGACTTGCCAAGATGAAGACTGCTCATCTCGGGAAATTTATTAGAGTACTCGAGTCGAGACCCGAAGCATTATTTATCGCGGTATAAAAAATGATAATATGACTGAAAACATTAAATCACATGTTTTAAAATTTCATCCATCTCAAATTTTGTTTTTCCCGAATGTATAGGCTAACACAAAGGAAATTTTTGCATATAATTTTTCTATTCTATCGGTTCAAAAAATAGGTCTAGTTAAGATAGGTGCATTGGTGTAAAAAAAAAAGAAGAAAGATATCAACAATCGAAAAAACAGGGTAATCTATATATTTGGGATTGGGGAGATAATATTAATTTTATTGCTTCCATTGGTTGCAATTAATGACACATTGATAACAATATATTTATTTGATTATTCAAATTGATTTTGAACATTTGATTATGTTAGTATTATGTAGGAAAACAATATTTCACATGTTCATTCATGGATTTTCATTTTAAATGTATCATAAATTATTTCAATCCTGAAATAATATAAGTTAAAATAAATGATTCATTATAAAAATAAATAAATTCTTATATATATTGACAGGTAGGCCTACTAATTTCAGGTTCCATTCAAACCCCTTTCGCCATATTTAGCCAACTATTAACGAACGAGTTCAATAAAATGAGTCCACTTGGGAGAAAAATGAACACTTTACAGTCTTAACTGTGGAAGCAACAAATTTTGGAAAATAAAAAATTCAAGCCAAAAACTATACATAGCATTGTCTATTCTCCTGTGATTAATTCAACACACTTCTAGAAACATCCCCAAACATCCCCTTCTCCGCCTCTCTATATAAAGCGTTACATCCCCTTCTTTCTCCTCACCCCTCTTCCCCCGCTCTCTGAAACCCTACCGCCGCTTCAATTTAATTAAACAATATAAATATTCTCCACGAACAACACTTTAAATATAATCAGTCCATTGTATTCATACATCTCTTCTTGTAGCTCTTCAATAGCTGAAACTCAATCGAAGCGTCACAGACAAGAACCTCAGACCGTTGATTTTGAAGAAGCGAACCCAAGCACGAAGCGGCAAAAGCCGTACAACCCCATACTCTCTCTTCTTGAAGAGGAAGAGGACGAGACGGAGCCGGCCCCGGAGCCGCCGAGCGAGGATCTCTCGGCCATGTTCACCACCCTCCAGCAGGAGCTCTCATCCTCCACCAGCTGCGACTCCACGGCCTTGGACGACTTCGAGTTCCTCCCAATCTCTGCAGCTCAACAATATTCTCAAAAGTTCCGTGTCCTCCATCTCTGCTTCTCAAGGAAGAAGTTAAAGGTGATTTTATCGACCGATCTCATATTTCTTTGAAGAATTAGCGAGATTGAAGTGGACGTGTGGAAACATTGTGACATGATTGAACATTTTAATTTTATATTCTTCTCACGTCATTTTGCTTCATACACATATCTCTGTTTTTGTTGACTATATTATGTAACAGTACTCGTAGTTGATTTATCTTTGTTTGTAGTTGGTTTGTCCTTGTGGTGGTTTTGTTATAATGTCGTCGGTGTTGTTATCGTGAATCTCAGATGGTTGGGATGCCTAATTTCCTGGTTCACTGAAATCGGCCGCTGTTATAATCCTGAAGCTTTTTGTCTTCTAAAGGGATGTCAAATCATGAATAAAGAGAATCTGTTTGGTTTAAATGCGTCAATTAGTTGGAATAGGTACGTACTTATTACAGTATCCAAATGGAATTCGTGTAACTTAGATTTGGAGTCATTCCACTTAATTTAAATACCAGGCGATAGTTGCTCTGGAATAACATATATATATCAACTTGCTTGGTGGTTTAGATTAGTTATCACCTGGTAATTCTCTATAAACCTTTGATTATTACCAAGAGATCTCTATATCATAAGCTTCAAAGATACTCATGAGTAGGAACACATTTGCACGAAGTGGACAATTTATGTTTGTATCTGAGGATCTTTGAATAACACTTGCTTTGTTAATTTTTTTGAATGAAGATTTGCACATGCTGTCTGGACACTTGATAACCATGGCCATTGCATATAAAAAATGTTGTTAACTATATCACGTTAGCAGTACTCGCAGTTAATGCATCTTTGTATGTCAGTTGGTTTGTCCTTGTGGTGATTTTGTTATAATGTACATGAATCTCAAATGATTGGAATGCCTAATTTCTTGGTGCAGTGAAATCAGCCGCAATTATGGCCTTTTCGGGGCTGGAGGCTATTGAAAAGCATGCATGCTCGATCACATGAATCATGAGTTTCATGGCCGCATGCATGGTTGTCCTTCATTCTTGTTGAACTTGTGGGACTAGAGCATGATTTTTTTTTGTCGGGTTCGGTTTCGAGCAGATCAGTGTTTAAAATGGATGATCTCGGTACAGAAATAGCAAGAATCTATCTCCCAGTGGAAAAACTAAAATTTATATCCTTCATTATTTTCTATTGTTAAAACACTGTATATTCATTTTTGTTGCAGACGGATCGTGAGACTGATGGGAACCGGAATGAGGTTAAACTCTTATATTTTTGTTATGTTTTGAAAATTTTCTTTGTAGTAATCCCACATTTTATCGTTTTATACATTTGAGAGATAGTTTTAAATTTCTTTCTAATTTTTATGAAACTTTAAATTTCCTTTGTAAATTTTAAGAAATTTTAAAGTCTAGCCAAACGTCTGATTATTTTATATTATTCAATCAATGTATCTTCATCTTTGCTGCAGACGGATCGTGAGACTGATGGGAACCGGAATGAGGTTAAACACTAATATTTGTTATGTTTTGAAAATTTTGTTTATATTAATCCTCCGTTTTATAGTTTTATACATTTTAGAGCTATTTTGAAATTTCTTTCTTATTTTTATGAAAATTTAAGTTTCATTTGTAAATTTTATGAAACTTTAAAGTATAACCAAACGTTCGATTATTTTCTATTATTAAAACACTGTATCTTCATCTTTGCTGCAAACAGATCAGGAGATGGATGAGATCAAGATTGAGGTAAAACTCTGATATTTTTATTATATTTGTCATGTTTTGTGAAGGTTTCTTAGTTTCTGATTTTTTTCCTATTCTATACGTTGATTAGTTGTATGTTTTTAGATCTAATTTGATATTGAATTAAAAATTTTATGGCAAATTGGTGTCTAGTCTATCGTCCGATTATTTCTTTGTGAAAAGCGTAGAATTAATTTGCCATAAATTTTGAATTCAATATCAAACTAGATCTAAAATCGTACAACTAATCAACGTATGAATATGAATAGAATCAGATACTAGGAAATCTTCGCAAAACATAACAAATATAATAAAAAAATATTAGAGTTTTACCTCATTCCTGATCCCATTCGTCTGATCCGTTTGCAGCAATGATGAAGATACATTGTTTCAATAATCGGACGTTTGGCTAGATTTTAAAGTTTCATAAAATTTACAAAGGAACTTTAAATTTTCATAAAAATAGCAATATTTTCAAACTAGCTCTAAAATATATAAAATGGAGGATTACTATAAAGAAAATTTTCAAGACATAACAACAAATATTAGAGTTTAACCTCATTCCGGTTCCCATCAGTCTCACGATCCGTCTGCAGCAAAGATGAAGATACATTGATTGAATAATATAAAATAATCAGACGTTTGGCTAGACTTCAAAGTTTCCTAAAATTGCAATGGAACTTTAAAGTTTCATAAAAATTAGAAGGAATTTCAAACTAGCTCTAAAATGTATAAAACGATAAAATGGAGGATTATAATAAAGAAAATTTTCAAAACATACAAAAATATAATAGTATAATCTCGTTCTGGTTCCCATCAGTTTCACGATCCGTCTGCAACAATCATGAACATATTGTGTTTTAATAATAGAAATAATGAAGGATAAGATTTCAAAAATAAAATAGTGATGATATTGCCATTTTCAAGTTGAAATAATGATCTTGCAAACATCAAGTTGTACATCGAAATCATAACTTTTCCCGCTGGTCGCCGCAACCAAGGGCTCCAACATAAGATCAAAATTTAGTCAGCTCATTAGGCATAATGAGTGAAAGATTTGAATCGTAGTTTTTGATAATGTTACGGTTATATCATATTTATGAACAATCTCGTAATCGCGAATAATGTAACTGCATCCTTTTTTATATTAATACTGATTGATGTGATAGGGATCGATCATCTGATTTCCAAATTGAAATAATCTCATCCGACAATACTTCAAAGTTTTATAAAAATTGCAAAATAACTTTAAAGTTTCATAAAAAAAAAGCAAAATAGTATGTGGTTACCGCAATGTCATAAAATTTAGAAAAGAATATGGACTAACCACAAATAGTCCAATTATTCCGTAATAGAAGAGAAACAATAGTTTGGAAATCCACAAGAAAACACAAATATTGGTTATGTCATATAAAGAATCAGATGAGCAAAGTTTTGCACACGTCAAAAAAACTTTTTTATTGTTATTTATTATTACCTCAAGTTGGTTCTCGGAATCCTCATCTGAGTTCTGCAATTAATACGAAATAAACAAAAGTTTGTAAATGACAGAAACTAAGAGTGGGAAGGAAATGGTCTTGTTAAAGCAAACCTAATTATCAATATTTATTAGTGTTACTTTGAATCTCATCCTTCCACAAAAAGGTTGCAGCCTGTATTTACTACAGATGAGTGAATATTGGTTAGTCGGTTAGTCCAATCACAAGAACAAGGACCCCGAGTTTGGCTAATCATAAGATTGAAAAAGAGTCGTTTGTATGACTATTCACAAGTATTACTTAGCCGCTCCCGGTGTCCTAGACACCTGACTAACATATTTACTTGCTTCCAAAATATAGTCTACGGGCGTTGTTGTCAAGTCCTTGTATGGACATTAAATGACAACAAAATCCTATTGAATCTTGCCATGTGCCTCTTACAAGATATAAATCAGCTTCATCCTCAGCAAGAAAATCTATAAATATCGATTTAACAGATTTAGTAGTTATTAATATTAAAAATAGATTAAAAACAAAAATGAACAAGTTGTACGTGTCTTGATCAAGATCCACGTCCATCAGTTCGTAACTACACAATATATCCAGTGTCCAGACATCATGAGCAAATCTCGTTCAAGGAAGTTATCGAAAACATAGATGTATATGAAGCAAAATGATGCGACAAAAATATAAAATTAAGCTATCAATCCTGTCATATTGTGAATTCCACGCATCCACTTCAAACTCGCTAGTCCTTCAAATTCACGTATAGCTTAAACTCTATACATATAACGGAGATTGAGAAATATGAGACTGATCGAGGAATAATCACCTTTAAATTCTTCATTGCGTCGCAGAGATGGGGGACTCGCACTTTGTGAGAATATCGTTGAGATGCAGAGATGGAAAGGAGATGTTTCCTTGAGCTGCAGAGAGGAGTTATCGGATATTAGCTGCAGAGAAGAGTTATCTGTTTTAGCTGCAGAGATGGAGATAGATGTCTCCTTGAGCTGCAGAGAGGAGGTCACAGATTTTAGCTGCAGAGCAGGTAACGGATTTTAGCTACAGAGAAGAGGTCACAGATTTGAGATGCAGAGAGAAGGTCTTGCAAGCTTGGAGATGTTTCTGGAGTGTGTGAAGTTATTTGATCTGCATGTCACAGATTTGAGTTGTAGAGAGGAGATAACGGATTTGTGCTGGGAAAATTAGGTAAACGGGATACACAGACCATTAATTCATCGAAAGGGACCGCCATTATTTTACGGTTTTACCTTTGTAGTAAATTATGACTTAGTTGATAATAAATCTAATTATCACTGATTAGATTTTAAAAAAGCCAATTAGTAACGTAAAGTACCAACAAATTTCAAAACCGAAAGAAAAAGAAAAACGTTTGGATTTTAAAAAGAACGTTATACGAGTTCACTCCAAACGTCCCCCCATAAACACGACCATCCAACAGCTGCTTCATTTTTCCTTCACTTCACTTGATTTGACTTCGAAACGAAACGCTGTCTGTGAGAAGAAAAAACCCAACCAAAAATCAAATTCATTGCCTGGCTGATAGTTCATTGTTTGAGTTGCAATATGGTGAAAGACAAAGGAACCCAAGCAGTGGATATTGAACTACAAGAGAGAACATTCGGAAATAACCACGTGGTATGTATAACAGCCTAAGATCTTTGAGTTTATGTTATTGCTTCATGTGTCGAGTTGTGTTATTGAGCGATTTGAATGTGTGAATAACCACGTGGTATGTATAACAACCTAAAATTTTTGAGTTTATGTTATTGCTTTCGAAATTCATTTTTCGAGTTGTGTTATTGAGTGATTGAATGCGTGTGTTGAGACTGGTGTGGTTCGTGTGTATTGTTGGTCGAGATTCTCGAGATTGGTGTGGTTCGTGTGTATTGTTGGTCGAGAGTCTCAAGACTTGTGTGGGTCGAGAATGGTTTTGGTTCGTGTGTGGTGTGGGTCGTGAGGCTGTCGACTGGTGTGGATCGTGAGTCTGTTGCTTGTTTTATATTGTCGTGACCCAGATAAAATCACTCGACCCATATGGACATTCATTATTCAACCACTTTCTCCACCTAATTTTCTATTCCGCTGTTCTGTCTTGTAGATTTATTGTCCTACAAAACTTGAGAGAAAGCAAGTTTTTGAATGCAAATTAACTTTGCGAAAATGATGAAGTTTGTGAAAACTAGTCAACTTGTGGCGTGTGAGTTCTTGTTGAATCTAAGCAAAACGATCTTTATTTATGAAATTCGCATTATTTTACGACATTCTTTATTTTTATTATTATGTTTATAAATTGTTGGATAAAGACCTTAAATGTACTATATTGTATGTTAGATTTCATAGTTGATTTGATGGCTATCATGAAATATATCTAATACTCACTGTGTGTTTTAAAGGAGTTCCTAGTCGATTGGGCCGTCCAAAATAGGACAAGGGCCTCCCGAGCTTGAGATTAGCATCTGCGATGCGAAGTACCACGTTTCATTGGTAGGGAACATAGTAATTTTCTGAGCATACAGATGGATAGTGACCTGGTGAGCTATCGAACTACCCCCATTTCGACTTTCCAAGTGGTTATCATTTATCGAGTGGATTAAGTCCGATATCTTGGTTGTACATATTAGTCCTTACTATTCAAAACGTCATTGAGACTCTACATGATATGTGCCTCATTTTGACCCATTTATCGACCCAGTTGGGGTCATCAGATGGCGGGATAGGGTGAGGTCCATATTCATGTAAGAGTCGATGATTCGTTGTCGAGAATTCATCGTTCGCCCTTATGCGTGGATATCCTATGCTATCTGAGGAGATAATAGTGTGACAAATCTCTGCCCAGAGTACTTGATGTGTTTTAGGTAATGGGTTTACATAGTAGCACATACGATGTCATTATTTGATCTCCAAGATGTATGCATGGCTATCGAATCTCTAGCAACACTCGAGTTATCAATGGTCGTTGATTCGATCGAGATATTTGAGCTGAAAGGACCGTACTGTACGCTAACATGACAAACTGGTTCTTGCAGGCACTATCAGTGATATCTAGGGATAATGAGACGATGTTGCTAGACGCGTTACCATGATCCGATTGGTATGTCCGAAAATATGTTTTCGGAGTCACAAGGAGTTGTGAGCCCACGGCTAGCTGTATCCCTGAACCATTGAGGGTCATACAAGTAATGGTTTTTCAATTCCCGTACGGAAATTGTACTCAAATTGACGAGTATAGTAGGAGGAAGGATGGAAGTATGACTTCCTAAAATTGGTTGAGGATGTATGACTTTCCTTTTAGCTGATAGGGGTCTTACTGTTATTTTGGATTAGGTGGTCCGAAAAATTGTTTTCGCATCATAATGTTCAATTTTGGAAACTGTGCAGATCGGTCTGATCTAACCGTCGATCGAGATTATGGTGAAGTCACAACGATGGGCTCGAAACCAATGTTCCCTAGGTCTGGATCTGACCTGAGCTCATTAACCTGGTTTAAGCCCATGAAATATTTATAAATAGGGGTATAAGGGGAGCTATTCATTTGTACCAAGTTGTATTGACAACATCGACAGCTCCCCTCCCCCTCACTCTCGCCCTCCTCCCGTCGTCGTCGTCGCCCGCCGCGTCGCCGGAATTCGTTCCGATCGTCTCGGTGTGAAGGTTCCGTTCGTGAAATCTTCATTGGTTTTCTAGTGCAGACCAGTGAAGGAGTTGAGATCCGGTCATGGATCGGATTGGGCGTTAATTGGAGCTGTTCAACCGTTGAAGGGCTATTTCCCTTTGCGGAATAGTCGGAGCCGGGCGCCTAGTCACCAAAGGTAAATACTCTAAACATCTTTTATATGTTTAGTTTTATATTTTCGTGTATTGATCGAGCCGGGCTCAAATTTTTAAAACTTCCGCTGTGCCTCGGGAGCGGGATCCGGATCCGCCGCTGCGCCAACAGGCAGGTTGTTGACTGTGGGATCGAATTATAGATGGTTATCCACAAGAGGCCACTACGGTATTCTTTGCTAGAGTATGAGCTAATAACAAGGCTTAACTGTTCAAGTACTTATCCTACGATTCCTAAGAATGATGGATTTCGTATAACTTATTTTCTTGAGATGAGTATTGTTACCTTGCTTGATTTGAGGGCTCGGATTGATGAATTTGAAGGAGAGATTTGGGGTTGAGGTAAACGTGGAGAAAAATAAAGCTGGCTAGCTTATATTTTGTCTCCGTTGTATTGGGTACTCAGAGGAAAAGGAAGAAGGAAGATGTTGACCCACAGTGGATGAGGCTAATGGATGATATGGATGGTTTTAATACCTACCCGTGGGATAGGTTGGCCTACGAGGAAGCTTTATTTGGTCTTCAAAAAGACCTCGGACCTATATTTGAAGATTTTACGAATTTAGTGGAGAAGCAGAAGCGGGATCCGAAGTTTAGCGGATTTCGAAGCCTCCACATCATTGGGTTTGTTCAGCCACTGCAGATATATTTATATATCTGTATAGATTAATTCTTTAAATTTGATATGTTTCATTTAAATAATATGTCGTTTATTCTTTTTTTTAAGATATTGGCCTATGAAGTTTATAATGGTGTTGGTGAGGCTCTTGCAACTCGTAGAGAGGATGCAGACGTCTCACTGCCCCGGATGTACCATTGGGTGATGAGGAAATGACATAAGAACCATTCCCCTTCGCTCAGTGATGTCACTGTTGCATTCAGTATTGTCCGATGCGAGGTAAGTATGCATATGAATTCAAATGATTTAAATGCATTTGCTTATGTTTTTGTGTTAGCTGATAGAAACTAAATAAATGTAGGATGTTTTGGGATGCTTACATCGACTGATGCGGAGCTGTTGTCTGCGTATTATATCTCGGGGGATTTCGTTGTTTTAAATGAATGCGTAGTGACACGATGCATGTCGGAGTTGATGAGCCGTAGACTGAACGTAGTGTGCAGCCAACAGACCCTCAGTCCGCCTCCACGCAGTCCATCTCCATGCTGTCCACCTCCCATCAGTCCACCTCCGCGCAGTCCACCTCCCATCCACCTCTGCGCACTCCACCTCCATGCAGTCCAATTCCTCCCAATCTACCGCCGTGCAGTCCAACTCCTCCTAGTCCAACTCAAGACAGTCCATCCCATCTTCAAAGGCTTGAAGAACGTCTGACTGGAGTAGAGGTTCAACTGACCATGATGTGGCAGCAGCAAGCCAATATCATGGATGTACTGAAAAGTCTCCAGTCAGACATGAAGAACAAAAGTATTGTTGAAGATAAGAGAGCATGGAGCTCAGTCATTACCACTGGTGGTAAATTTTATTTGTGATCTTATATTTATAATTAACTAATGTTGAAACTGTAATGCTATATTATTAAAATTTAACTATGTTTTGTGGCAGGGATGACCGCGCCGCTAGATATGGCAGCAAGGGCATAGAAGACTCCGCCGATGGATTCACCTGATGGATTTGGTAAGTTCTATTTGTGTTCGTATTTATTTGAGTTTAATTTACAATATTATTATATGTGGTAGAGTTAACTTTGTCTATGCTGCCTCCAAAGTGTGAGGTGACATGAGTTGGGTCACCAGAGGTGGCAGGGTGGACGAAGGTGGCGCGGATGGTTCCTTTGTCTCCAGTCTGGAAGGAGGAGATTGGATCGACAGAGTCGACACCTGAAGCTGGTAAGTCGTGTTTGTCATTATCTATTAACATTTGACCTCTAATGACTTGTAACACGTATATCTATACTGATATGATTGATGTGTGGTATTAGAGGGAGCTCAGGTTGAAGGGAACCAGCCCGAGGGATCAATGAGACTTGGCCTTGCTGCATTTGTTGCTCCTACTCAATCAAAGGTCATGGGCAAGAACAGAGCTGTAGATTGAGCATTTGTGTGATGGTGAAAAGAAACGTGGATTCCTCACAGTTTATCAGAGGGGCTGGTTCCTTGAGATGGCCACTCCGGGGACTTGGCTTTACACTGATGTAAGTATATTTGTTTTTGTAATATTTATGGTCTATTACTTTTGTAACGACCCATTTTTTCAAATTGAAAATATAATAAGTTTGGGTTTCGTTTTGAATGATACTCAAAATTTGTACTTGGTCCAAAAAAATTCAACCAACACTTCTGGACTAAATTTCAAAATTAATGAAATTTCACTTTGAATTGGAAAACAGCTCCGAACTAATAACTGGACTGAATTCAAACAAACAAACACTTGCTAATTGATTTCACTTGATTTACGGAAAATTATATCTGTCATTCAGATTACATTGAAATAAAGATGAAGTAATCTGAAATATTCAAAGGTTGTATCTAAATCTTCTATACAACAAAAGAAGCCGTAAACTGAAACAGAATGGATACGTATGTCCATGATAAACACCCCCGATCTGATCCAGCTCATACCAACCAGCAACTTCTAAACTTGATCACCTGCACTTAGAAAAAACTAGTGAGTCTAGAGGCTCATCAAGTAAATCTGGAATAGCAAAGTCGGGCAATACAAGCATAACAATAACTTACTATATCTGAAAAACTCGTAAGCTGGTAGAACTAACAGCTGATAAGCTGAATATTGTAATCTGATTATCCGAAAACTGTGAAATCATAATTGCACATGATTGAAACATACTGAAAATATTTGCTGGTACTTGTAAAAGAAAGTAATATAAACTTTTCTTTAAACTATGGTTGTATACAACCCTGTCCTCTATTTTTGTTTTCTATTGAATTATGGCCCATATACTTATATATAGGTCAAGGTCGTTTGATCAAGTTATAATCTGAAATCATGAGCTAGGGAAATACATCTTATCTTTACTATGTGAAGGGGTACAAAGGTTCGTCAACCAACACTCTCACCCTTCCTATGTGAAAGGGCACACTGATTCGTCAGTCAGCATCCTCATCCTTCCTATGGAGACCGTCTGTTATCTTTGTCATAATCACTTTATAAAATTTCTTTAAACTTTCTGTAAATCTTTCTTTACTTTCTGTTTTTCTCTGATCTGAAACAGATCGCTTTCAAATATGGTTTGCTGTTTTAAACCTCTTTTGATGTTCGTAAGCTATTGGGAGTTCAATTGAAGAAGTACACTGGTACCAACTCAGGCTATGGAACGAACAATGAACAGCAGAGCTCTAAACTGATGACCTATCTCTTGCAATGGGTATAACTACGAACAGATTGGAGTTATATCATCGAATGAAAGCTAAAGAAACTAAGAATTAAACTTAGAGTTACTGTATCAGTCCAGAGTGGATCTAAGCTGGATCAGCTCGGAGTAAAGCAGCACGCAAGCGTACTAGTTCAGAATAGAAAATCGGCTCTGGACTGTTTGGTAAAATAAAGTCAACTTAGCTCGGTCAATCAGATCGCAAGCAGATTGAATAATGAGATCAATTTACAAATGGACTTGGATAATGAAATAAAATCTCAAGCGAACTGGACACTAAAATCATATCGCAGGCGTATTGGACTATGAGACCAGCTCGCGACTTAGCAACCAGCTTGAGAAAAATACAGATCGCGAACTTATCTCATAAGTAAATAACAGCTCAGAATAATTCTTTAGTTTAAACAAATCGAAATATCTAAGGAAATTTCCAGAAACAACACGTAATCTGCTTGTAAGCTACTTGAAGAATCACCCAGAAAACTCATGAAGAAACAGAGACGAACATCGTAAAACATTTTCTAACAACATTTCTTTGCATCAAAACTTCAGCAAACCAATTCTTTCTGAAGGAAACATCATAAACTCTACTATGTTTGAAAAACTTTAAAGAAAACATTTCTCAAACTTCTAAAGCTCATATAAATATGCATGTAGAATCAATATATGCTTTCGTGAGTACAGCAAGAAACAGAGTTTACTTGCCTCTACTGCTGAACCCGACTAACAGAAATCCTCCGGCGTTGAACAACTTACAGACACGATCCAAAAATCACTATGAAAGAGTTGAAGTTTCGGTCGGTTGGTGGAGAGCTTTTCACCGCTTTTAAAATGGAAATTCTTTTGAAGAGTTTGATTGTGGTGTGAAAAGTGATGATACGTGTATTTAAAGGAAAACAACTAGCATGAGCTCATCATTTTAGAAAATATCTTTAAAGGCACCGCTTTGTACCCAAGCAGGCATAAACCGAATCGGATTTAAAATTGACTGAACCGTGCTTGTTAGTATTCGACTGACCAACTCCTGCGAACCGAGTTCCTGCTCTAATCCGAAAAATTCAGCTTGTATGAAAGCTGAATTGCTGAACTGAAACTGAAGAAGGGTACTGAAATTAGAAATTAACCCTTCTAATCTAAAAATTTAAATCTATCATTGTGAATTTATGGATTTCCTGGGTGTTACAACTTTTGTCTTAGCAAAAATTATTTAGCTTAAGTCTGGTAGTTTTCTGGTAGAATTCAGTAGTCCATATTGTTCGAAGTGTGAAGTTGGAGCATCCTTCTTTCATATGTTCAATTGTATGAATTAATGACCCGGGGTGATCACATTAAAATACAACATGACTTTGCGTTCATCTCTCGAATTTCAAATGTATTTTCATATACAAACTTAGTACCTTATGGTCAAAATAAGGTATTATGGTGCTCATTTTTCCTGTAAAAATTTTAATGGAGTATTTATAACAATTAAAAACCACAACATGCAAGAAAGAAGCCACTACTAACATTTTTATAAGTAAAATTGGTACATATTCTGTAATATGTAAAGTCGGTACATTTCGTAAGTGAAGTCGGTACATACTTTGGAATATGTGGTGCATTCAGGTAGACATGGTACCGGGTTTTAGTCTCATTTTCAATACAGTACATGATGTTAAGGTACAGTGACAAATAAAACAAGACATCAAAAATAAATGAGGAATATAGTTGTAAGATGGTACAAAAATAAGTTCATACACAAGATAGGTTCACTACCAGTACACAAAATGATGGTGCACACGGTACATTTTTTAAGTAAAATCGGTGCATTTGCTTGAAAATGTGGTACATTCAGGTAAACGAGGTGCTGTATTTTAGTCAATTTATCATGATATTCTGCTTTCGCACGAATCTGTTCCAGAAATTAATGCCCACATACGCCAAGGGCTGGTCATTCCCACTTCAAACACCAGGAATAGTCTCCACCCGGCAACAAGGCCATGAACGAATATTTCATAGCAGAAGCATGAAATAGGACCAGATGGGCGTTATGATGATAAAGAACATCATAGAGGTTGATGAACGAAAACATAATCGCAGTTGTAACACATAAACCAATCTGAACAATGCCATCATATCCCCTTCTATGGATCCCAAATCCTGTCCATCCCACAACTTATTCCGGTCCAGATATGATTCGTTGCACGCCATATTCCGCAGCTGATACTCTTCCTCATATCTCCATCATGATCATCTTTAGTATGGAGAGAGCATTTGGTTTTCCTTGTGGAGCTCGACAAATTCAAACGCAAAGTTATAACAATTGCTGTTGGTTCAACATATATGCGGGCAGCATGGGATTATATTATTTCCTTTTTCTTTGTTCTTGGCTCGTTATTTCCCTGTCAATTAGTTCCAAGCTTGTTTAATTTTTCTAACTCTCATCCACGATGTTGATTTCCTTAATTCTTTTTATTGGATTATATTCTTTCCTTTTTTAGTTGTTCTTTCCTTTTACTTTCCTCGCATTGTGGGTACTTATTTATTTAATACAATATCATATAAATATATTGCCTTCAGCGTAAACTTAATCATCAAATCAAAGTTCTTTCCGATTTATTTGATAATATTTAGGTAGGAAATTTTTTTTTTTATCATAAGTTAATCCGTTCATTTATATTCAAGAGAAATCATAATATTGTAATAAATTTATCGAACATTACGGGTTCATACAATTTAAAATAAACGTACGTAAATAATATATAGACATGAATCTGTATATTTACAAATAAACAAATATATTCATGGGATCCACTAAATCCTACTAGGACCTCGGGGGACCCATTTGTAGACCAACTTAACCGGGTCCAAACCACCCTATTCCATATGGTTTAAATTTTATACCCCCTCCTCTCCCTAAAAAATATATTCATTTTTTATAATTTATAGATAAAAAGTAAAATATTCATTTTATAAAATTTATAAAGACAAAAAGTTTTTGAGCAAGCTCGAAGTTTCAGCTTGTTTCTTGTCTTCTCCGACGAGTTGTTTATATCACTTGATTATTAGTTTCTCATATTTTATTGATTGTTGTCTTGAGGTTATTTCATTGTGATGAAAATTTCTACGACTTGTTGGAAATTTATAGGAGTTAATTGCAAAAAAAGATCTTCGTTCAGATTTGGTTTTTCGTTAGATCTTTAATATTTTCCGATGTTCTATGTTCTGGGTTGAGGTATGCTCAGACCTATATTACTACGGCATTTAGTGAAGTTTTTTTGTCATGAGGCATTGCCTATATGGTATGAGGTAGGCATCAGTTTCTCAGCCGAAACTACATGATAAACCATTATTCTATTTTGTTATGTTTAAAAAATAAATTCTGAAGACAAGAAGAGATTGAGGATAAACTCTTAAGTGTATAGAAATGGATGGTCAGGATGTGATGTAAGAAAGCAGACCTTACAAAAACAACATTCTCCCCAAAAGGCAGCCTCTTCAGGACAGTTTTCTTCTGACAAGTCCTTTAAAGAAATCAAAACTGTAGCCACATGGAGTATATCAAGTCATCCAAGTGATATAAAAAAAATACTCAATGAAAAATGGAGTATCAAGTTTTGTATGAATATTCGTACTGAATAACTAGGTATGGAGCAAGTATCTTGTTTGTGGTCAATGCTTACTATGAAGCATGTAGATATAGGTTATGATTTGGATAGCAACACGAGAGTTGAGAGGATTAAAAGAAACAGGTTTAATATATTTGCATGTTTTAAGTTGATATTTGGCTTTGAAGACGCATATTTAATACAAAAAACTCTTGAGAGGTATGCAAGAGTCTAGCTACTACTGTCTTGAATGCAGGAATTTTAAATCAAATGAATTTCTCTCTAGCTACTTTAGAACTTTATACTTTACTGCCACTCACTTCGGCAAGGTGCATGCCTCGCCTTGAGCCTTGCAGCTAAGGTTATTGAACACATGCCTCAGTGCACGTCAAGCTTTCACAACTTTAGGAAGAACTACATATTAATTAACTAAATCAGAGCTCTCCAAGTCTGACCGGAAGCATTATTCTTCTAATAATTTTTTATAACTTTCAAATACTATTCCTTAAGTTACATGGTTTTGCACTTCTCTCAGTTGTATTATGCATTGCAAAAATGATGCAAAATATCCACCAATTATCTGAAGAGGCAAAATTATGTGAATGGAGATACAGAGTACATATCTCTGGGTGATGGGAAAGGTATAACACCTGTTTCCATCTGGATGAAGCTCACATGTTTGCCCATCTTCCGTGACAGCTAAAAGGTAACCGGAAGTTGTTAAGCCCTGTACATTAAAAGTAGGCTGCTCTTATTGCAGATAGGAACAAAAGTGCTTTTTGCCAAAAATAAATATACTAATGCAACAGTTGAATAGATTATTTTATTCCTATAGCTATCTTTGTTCATCATAACTATGAAAAAACATCTGAAGCTTAAAAGCAGAAAAAAGACTGGTTTGTATGCAAGCGCAAAAAATATAGATAATGGATTGATTTCCTCCGCTTTTGGATCATTCATATGCTTGAAACAAATATAGCGAGTACGGAAGCAAAGACCCGCATGAATACAATTCACTTGAGCTATGGCCTCAATCCAAAACTTGGTCACCGGTGAAACATGAGTAATTGAAATATGACTGATTGGGAATTACTATATTTGAATTGTTTAGGGCAGATCAAATTTACACTAAATTTCAGTTAAATTTGCTTGAGCAGTGGTATGGTTACTAGTAGCATTCAATTATTTGTGCTAAATATCTCATAGGAATGGCAGGTTTCCTTTACTTTTATTTTTATTTTAAAATGACCCTAGTGTCTCATGGGAGAGACCTAGTTTCCTGAAAAAACACACACTACGGCCATTAATTTAACTGTCCAGGGAATAGCTCTATATTGATCAGTCCCCTCTAGCTAACATTGAAACTAATTCTCAGTACTTCACGCTCCTCCCACAAAATGCATCACCTTCTGAAATAGCTGCTCTCTTTCTGGTTATTATTCCCTGGCAGTTTCTCTAGAGAAGTTAATTACTGTCACAAGTGGCCAACTCAACTGAACCTCAAAACTCTCCTTCCACCTTAGGTCTGTCAAGGTACTTGAGGGCTGCAGCAGAAACTTATTAGAAAGAGATAGCAAACTCTATCCCTTATCTATTTAATAGGATAGAAGCTCGTGTGTAAAATTAGTTTACTTTCCCCATTGCGACCGTCTGCCACAAACTTTGAATTATGGTTAGGCAGTGGCGAACCGCTGAACCCATATCTGAGCGGTCATCTGTGGTGGTGGCTTGCTGATCAAACTCGACCAAAAGAACCATGGATTCCCATGGGGATGGAGGAAGATGAGGTCAATGAGCTAGAGATGGAATTGCTCGGGCGCACTTGTGTCCGGGTTTGGATGCAAATGTGGCGACGAGTCGTTTCAGATCACGTTAGTATTGTGGCTGATATGAACAGCCCTCTGTTATATGCAACTGCAGCCGATTGCTAGCTTTCCATTTAGATTAACTATTGATCCTAATGTTCGTCGTTTTGGTCTATTATTGAAGCTTAACATGAAAGATCAGAAGAGAAGGACACTTCCTTTTTAGGTAAAATAGAGAGATTCTCTTGAGGAAGAGACTTGATACAGCTGACAGCTCTGTTGTAACGTAGGATTGGTACCCTCGTTCAAGCCACTAGAATTTCTCTAAAATAAGTAGAGTTCCGCACCAGGACTCACTCGAGACACCATGCACCATGCCTAATTTAATCAATAAAATGTATTCATATCATACTCTAATTAGCAGACTGGGGCTTTTCAAAACGATAGCACTTAGCAAGAGGGATGCAAATGGAGAGTATCATTTGTCAAACAAACTAACCCGACAGTGCCTCACTATGTAAATTAATAAATGCCCAAGAAAATGCAGATGATACCTGTGCGAGAGACTATAATTTCAACAGAAAAGTGCAGGGACAAAGAAGCATCTTAAAGGAAATTTATATACAATAGAAAGGAAAAGAAAGGTGAAGAGAATTATAGGATAACGCACAAGTCTCGATGAAGAAAAAAATAATATTTTCTTGATTATGTCATCCAATCACCTGGATTATGACCAGTTCTGATATTGGTTCCCGCTTCTCATTCTGCTCCTGAACTATGACTCGTTGTCCACTGTATGGAAGACAAGTTCGAAGTAAGATTGGAGTAAAGCTATTTGAGTTTTAGCATATGCATCTCAAAAATCAACTTGTCAAAAATGTCTACACGGGCAAAAAAAAAATTAAACTTGTCAAAATGAACATATGTATGAGTGTGTCGCCCTAGCGCTTTCATATTTGTGTCAAATATGAATACATTTCAAGTGCACCATGAGATAAAATTATCCCTCATGCCCAAAATGAATGGTGGACATGATCAGAATCACAAAAATGTATATTCACCTGTGCAGCCATGTCTTGTAGTATAATTCTTCAAGAGTTCGAAAGCCTGCATGATAGCCAGAAAAAAAATATATCTTTTCCTGATAAGGAATCATTGATTATGGTGCCTAATGATTAAGTGGTAACTCATTAACAGGAAGACCACCACCTTGATTTATGAAAATATCATAAAAGGTTTCAAATTTATTGAAGAAAGCTGCGATGATATCTTCAAGTTGCAATCGGTGAGTAAAAGGTGTCAATCTTTGTAGAACTGAATTCAAGCATGTAGTTGGTTTCTGATTATCAACATTCAAGCCAATTCCTGCAAATAAAAAATCTAGATCAAATATTTTTTCAATAATGGTGAAGCAACTCCAAATACCGTGGAGTCCAATCAGTCACAAGTTGTCCCAAAAGTCGAAGAAGTATGTAACCGAATCAAAAGCGGACAAATTGTACAATATTTCTAAATTGGATTAACGCAATGGTTACAGTTTTGCAATATCAATGAATTGAAGTTTTTACCCGCACTGACATTAAACTTCTTTGACTTATACACTGATGTGCACAAAATTCCTCCCACCTTAGCGCCATCTAAATATAAATCATTTGGCCATTTTATTCTGACGTTAAGAAGCGGCATGCCCTGAAAATTTATAATACCAAGAGCAAATGTGGAAGGTAAGTTTTGAAATGCCAATTATCAATTAACAGCAAAACAAGAAGTAATGCATGAATTTATTATCCATAATCAAAGAAACAAAAGCTTACATTTTTCTGACAAACATCATTAATCGCCTCAGTCATCGCCAAACTAACCACATACTGCACCAATGGGACAACTCGGCCATCCTCCATCTGTATTGTGAATGAAAACATAAGGCACCCCTTTGGTGATTGCCAAACATTTTTTTGACCGTCCTTTACACACCAAAACAAGTACAAAAATTATTAAATTGTATGACAAAATTCCAGTGGATATTGGGGAATTAATGTTACTACCTCTGCCTTTTAACTGTACATCAGCAACGCACACTCCACCAACAGGCAACTCCTCAAAATTACTGCCATAAATGTTGACAAAATATTACACTGTCCAGAAGAACAAATATTATACGAAGCAATAAGCTTTCTCGGTAGAAGGAAGAATGGGCTTGAGCTAAGTGAATTGTTACACAAATACATAAACTTAATAGCCAGAAATCATATTTCGATGCATCCGAGTTCTGAGCACTTAAACTTGATCAAAGATCACACCTTTACTTAGTTCACATAGAGCTAAAAGGGAAAATAAACTGATAATGGAGAAAAAAACACGCAATCAATCTTACTGCGAGACAACATCATGCGTGGAAGCCAATTTCGGAGAGTAAACAAGCAGCCTTCCAAAGCGAGAAGTTGCGAGCGAATCCATATACGATGTTACGCAAAACTTTCCGTCATTTTCAGCACTATCTCTACATTCCATCTCCGAATTCAGAACGACGTTCAAAGGAGAGCCATCGGGGAGCTTCAATCTGTTGTTACTCTTCAAGCACCTAGCTAATTCATTTTCCACAGTCGATTTCCCACACAGCACCAACGTCGTAGGCGACTGCAGCTCCATTTCTACACCAAAATCAAGTAAAAAGACATAGAACCATCAGCGTTCGCACATATAAATCACTGCATGCCGGCATATAACAAATATTCGTAGGAACAGAAATAAAAGAGAGGGGTTTGAAGAGTTTTACTTGCAGGAAAGATCGAGGCCCGGCGATTATTCGGTAGACAGGTGAGATTTTGAGGAGAGATAAATGGGAGGGAAGATTTTAGAGAGAGAAAGCACTGGCGGGTTACCACTCTTACCATGGGAGAAGGCGGAGAAAACAGAGCTCAACATTTAAAAAAAAAAAAAAAAGCTGCCCAAAGTAAGCCCATATAATAAGCCCATTTAAAAGCCCATTCTAAATGGGAGAACGGACCCGCGGCGCAAGGAGGAGAGGAAGGAAAAAAAATTTTCTGAATAGCTTTTGGCGTGTTTCAAATCAATATCATAAAGTTCTATTTATAGATTTTTCATGAACTTAAACCAAGTTAATGGGCTTGGATCGGGGCCCGTCCCAGGTGTACATTGGTTCAAGGACTAATACGGACCTGAATACCTGATAACTAAACCAAGCATTCCAACTCAAAGCTGGCTCATCCCAGATTCGAGCATTCCAAATCTGGTTCACAAAACTTCGATTAATTAACCAAATTATATATCGAGTGGTTACCACCAATTAGACCTGGCCACGGGCCGGGTTAGCCCGTGGCCCGAACCGGAACCGGCCCGGAGTCAACGGGCCGGTTAACCGGGTCAACGGTTTTTGACCCGGAACCGGCCCAAAACCGTAGGAGGACGGGCCGGTTCCGATTTACCATTTTGGCGACCCGTGGACCCGCCGGGTTTGACCCGGAACCGGCCCGGCGGGACGCCGCCTTTGAAAAATGATAATTTTGTTGCATTGCAGATTCAAACCCTGGGCAACTACTTGAGAAACCTGGCTACCTACCACTTTGCCAATTGCTTGTGATGTTAGAGAGAACTAATTTCTTTTATATATTATAACTGCTTCATTTATCATAAAATTGTGAAGATTTGATTAATTTATACTATCTGAAAATGTCTAAACACCTCATTTAATTATATTAATTATTATTTATATTTACCCAATCATTTTT
>KV010001.1:397590-412651 GCA_001598015.1 Dorcoceras hygrometricum
TTAAAAATTTTTTTTAAAAAAAAAAAAATTTTTTTTTAAAAAAATTTAAAAACCAAAAAGTTAAAAAAAAAAAAAAAAAAAAACCGGTTCAACCCTGAACCGGCCCGGAACCGCCTGTTCCTAAACCCGGACCGGAACCGGTTCTCACGGTTCCGGTCCCGGTTCCAGGTTTCTCAGACCCGGAACCGGCGGGTTGGACCCGGAACCGGCCCGTGGCCGGGTCTACCACCAATCAAACAGAACCAAACCAAACGGAATCGATTTTTAAAAAATAAAATCTCGAACCGTATTTTGTTATAATCGAATGACCAAAATAACTACCCCACTAACCCTTCTTTTTAGACAGGATAAGGCAAAACGAATAACCTTGTTAAAGCAAGGGTCCACATTTAAACATAATATATCATAATTTGAAAATATTATCTGCATTATTATGGAATTTGTTCTGAATTTTTGAAAAATTCAGAGGGAAGATTTCATACCTTGTAGTTTGAAACAACAAAATTGAAACAACACAGAAACGGAAGAGAAAAAGAAGTTGTAGAGCATGGTTATAGATAGTCGTATAAGCAAATTAATTTTACACCAAGAGAAAAAATTTTGAAAAAAAAAAATCATAAATATTTTTTAAAATATCGTGTCTAAAAATGAACATTAATTTTCACCAATAAAAGTCCTGTCGAAAAAGGAAAAACGATCAAATACATATGGTCACTAATTTATGAAAACGTCCCTTTCAACTTAAAAGATAATGTCTTTTCATTTAATACGTCTCTCACTATTAATATAGTTGTGTCATATAATTAAAACTATAAAAAAATCACCAAATCCGGTACGAGAAAAAAAAAAAAAGAAAAACCTTAATGTGTGCAAAATGACAGGAATAAAACATCTATCAGATACTAATAGATATATCATATAATATGCATGATATCTGTAAATATCATAACATTTTTCTTGAAGTACATAAAGTATAATATAATATATTGTTCCCAACATTACAGTGGACGAGGTACTTTCGTGTGCACTGATCAAAGGAATCTCCACTAAAATAAAAGACGTGAAGCTTTTTTCTTCAGTATCGATGGCGGAGTATGCAGCTCTACTATCACTCATACATACTTCAGAGCTGATCCTGCACCCTTCCCACAAATGGCTTCGCATACACAGGAAACAGATTGAGATCTTACTGCAAAAGGCTCGAGTCCTTCAAGAATTCCTCGAGAAATATTCGAACAGCGGACATGAAGAAATGGCGGGATTAGAGGGTCTGATCGCAGACACGGCTCATGCGGCGGAGGATATCCTCGAGTCCCATGTAGTGGACCAAGTTCTAGCACGATCCACGGGTAGCGAGGCAAAGAGCTCTTCCAACTTCTCTGGATACATACAGAAGATTATAGAAGAACTAGCGGGGTTGATTGAGAACAAAGTGCTGAGGATCAAGGAGAGTTTGGTGGGATCCGAGGGCGATCAGATTCAGGCGTTGGCTGATTTTTCGCCTGCGGTTTCATCAAGGCTAGCTCTCAACGAGATAACTACTCTGGTGGGATGTGAGGAGAAGTTGGTTGAAATGATGGACAGGCTCACAAGACAACAATCTAATCGCCAAGTCTTGGCGATTGTAGGGATGGGAGGAATTGGTAAGACTGCTCTAGCTAAATGTATCTATGAGGATGCTTATGCTGCATACTACTTTCATGTGCGTGCTTGGGTTACAATATCTCAAAGTTATGATGCCAATAGGATTATTTCGACACTGCTGTCAGGTATTAACCACAGCAGAAAAGAAAGAGTTGTGAGCGATGATCCGTTGGGGGAACAGCTATACAAAAGCTTATGTGGTAGGCGGTATTTGCTTGTGATGGATGATTTGTGGAGCGTCGAGGCTTGGGATCAGATACGTGTGTTCTTTCCAGATAATTGTAATGGAAGTCGAATTATGTTGACGACAAGGCTAGTGAATGTGGCTAGGTGTTTAAGCTCTCTCGAGCCTTTCGAAATGGAGTGTCTAGATGATGATCAGAGTTGGGAGTTACTTTGTGATAAGGTGTTTGGAAAAGAAAGTTGCCCTTCTGTTCTCGAGGAGTTTGGAAAGGACATTGCAGAAAAATGTGGAGGACTTCCTCTGGCGATTGTGGTGATCGGCGGACTTCTCGCAAAGGCGAACAAGACGAGAGAGTTATGGGGCCATGTCGCTAAAAACTTGAACTCTGTTATTAACTCAGGGGATGGTGAGAATTGCCAAAAGATATTGTACTTGAGTTACAAACACTTGCCTATTCATTTGAAACCATGTTTCCTCTACATGGCCTCTCTTCCCGAGGATTCGATGTTCTATAACCACAGTCTCATTAAGGTATGGGTTGCGGAGGGTTTTCTAAAACCAATAAGGGATAAAAGTTTGGAAGAAGTTGCAAATGAGTATATAACAGATCTTATTGATAGAAACCTCATTTTTGTGCGAGAACGAGGGCCTCTCGGAAGAATAATAAGTTGTGGTGTGCATGATCTCCTAAGGGACTTATGCCTGAGGGAAGCTCAAAAGGTAAACTTTATTTGTGTCATAGGTGAAGACAACCAAGATAATCCAGCACAAATGGATTTCAAGCGCCGGATCTGTTTCGACCTAGAGTGGAAGCACTCCACACGATCCATATTGAGACCAGCATCACTAACACGTTCGATCTTTAGCGAGTCTGGTTGGCAGACGATGCTCACTTCATGCACAAGATTGTTGAGGGTGTTAGACGTGGTATCTGAAGAAATTCCCCCAAACGACAAAGAGATCATGCAGCTAGTAAACCTCCGGTTCCTGTCCATCACTGGTAAATTGGATTTGAGTTCAATGCGGTGGTTTTCTTCTTCAATATCCCAGTTGTGGAGTCTACAGACTTTGATTTTTAACCACAACTCAAGTAAACCAATCTGTCTCCCGGCGGAAATCTGGTGTTTGCCTCAACTCAGACATCTCCTCTTTGACAGAGTTGTTTTACCAGATCCTCCTTGTTCAAATGATGATCAGCATGATTCTCATATATTGGAAAATCTTCAGACTCTCTCCACTGTTCTAGAATTCAGATGTACAATGGAGGTTGTTAAGAGTGTTCCCAATCTGAAAGAACTAAAAGTTATCTATGATCATTCACTCCCAGGAGTGCACTGGCCCTTCTTCTGCCTTCATAATCTTGCATGCTTGCATAAACTCGAATCACTGATGTTCATCTCATTTGGCCGAATTCCTTCAGAGCATCTAAGCTTCCCACTTTCTCTCAAAGAGCTGAATTTAAGTGGCTGCCGCTTCCCTTGGGAAGACATGGCAATCGTGGGTTCATTGCCTAATCTTGAGATACTTGAGCTACTATTTTATGCGTTTGAAGGCGAGATGTGGTGTCCTGTAGAAGGGCAATTCATTAGATTGAAATTTCTAGCGATTTCCAAGACTGATTTGTTGCACTGGATAGCAGATAAGACACACTTTCCAATCCTTGAGCATCTGATTCTTCGAGATCTACATTTGAAGGAAATTCCTCAAGACATTGCGGAACTTCCAACGCTTAAACAAATCCTCTTGTTTAATTGCAGTGATTCTACTGTCACTTCTGCCAAGCAAATACTTGAGGAACAAGAGAGCTTGGGAAATGAGGGCCTTCAAGTACTAATATATGAAGATGAGGACGAAAATTACGAGCCTTCTTGGCCTGTCATGACTTCTTACCAGGTATCATCACAAAATAGAAAACTCTAATCCCCCCGGTTCTAAGGCAAATCACATCAACACCTTTACACATTCTGATCTTTCTATTATTATCTTAACTTCTTATTTCTTATGTATTTAAATGTTTGATTTTGTCTTCAATTTGATGTACCATATCATTTTTATATTAAAAGTGACAAATGAATGTGATTTTTTTTTACTTTTTACATCGATTTTCATACGAGTTTTTTGTATCCTTTCCCTCGAGGTAGAACTTGTTATCCAAACATAGGACATATCTACAGAGGTGAATCTGAACCTAAGCTCAGGAAGGGATGTGCCATTGATTTATTCGTGGTCTTCATTTCCCTCTACACAATATGTTTAATTTTCGCAATCTATGATTCACTTTTCTATTTTCCAAGTTCACTGCAGCTTAGAAAGTGATAGTCATTAACAAGCTTTTTTCTTCATTTGCACAAACTTTTGAATGCATGGGATTTGTTGATTTATTTCAAAAAACACAGGTAAAGGCTATCGGAATTTATGATTGCGTCCTTTCTTTTTAGTTTTAACAAATGTTATAACCAAACAAATGTGTTAGATATGCTAGAAGGTTAATTATTTAATGCAGGAAGATAAAAAATATTTTTGATGTCTATGGTTTCTTCTTAATTTGATACTGTGGGCACCTCGTGTGAGCACATTTGTGGGCACCTAGGTAAACCCAGGATCGTGTTTTACGTTAGTGTATCACATAACTAAACACGGCGCCGGGTTTTATTTGGGTGCCCACAATATCAACTCTCTCTCTATATATATATGGTGAGGATATATCTAAACATAAACCAACTAACTATACATCCCTCACAACCAGTGCAATTCGAACCCAATGCCACGAGGGTCTCGAGGTCTCACTCTTGCCATAGGAGCTAATGGCAAGAGATCCTTGGTCACTTTGCTTATACTTTAGAAGATATTGCTATGCTCTTGATGTTTGTGTAAAACGAATTATCCTTATTTTTGTGTCCTGATTGAGTCAGAAGTGTTTGATATTTTTTATTTTGGAACGAAAGCATTGCCTTGATGGAGATTCCATGTCATTCTTTGGGGAAATACACTTATCGCTAAAACTCTACCGATCTCTAAATATTTAAATCCCAAACAAATAAAATATTTGATTGACTTATACCAAAATATCCATTGTTAAGTAATAATAACTCATGCATTAATTCAAAACCAAAAATAATTTTCCAAACTAAACCAAATCGAAATTCATGGTTTATATGGTTTGGCTGAAAATTTTATCCAAACCCGAGTCCAATCGTAATTTTACAACCCCCTAATCAAACCTATTCTGATAGAGAAATAAGCAAAGATCGGAATTTTCCAACAACAATATAGTATCGACTACCGACCTCCCTCCAACATACGGCTAAACTTCAGGTTCAAAGAGTCGGCTATCACGTCATCGGTTTCATATTTTCAGCAAACTTGAAGGTTAATTGATAGAATATAGTGAGAAAATCAATACTTGCCTCCGATCCTGCGTAGATCAAAGCGAGGAGTGACTAGTATAGCATTCATTCTCCAAATTCAGAAACGAGGAATGTTGTCGGCGACAGCAGCTCCATTTCCACACCAAAAACATCGATCGAATCACCGATTAAGCGCGCATTAAGCACAGCATGCCGGCATCCAGCAAAATTTCGGAGCATGGAAGAGAAGTTACAGAGTTTACTTGCAAGAAAGAGGTCATTTGGTGGGAAATTGGTTAGCTATCTCATTGGAGTCCATCCAGTATTATATTTCAGGCCCGCGTTTGACTAAATAAAAAAACTATTAATGGTATTGTTTTTATTTAGCGAACAATCGGTACAAAATATTTAAAAGAAGGTATCAATATATGATAATTGAATACAAATTATTTCAAATTTTATATTGAAATATGATATTCGATTATACAAATATATATAGCATGTTTTTATCCAATAAAAATTGGATACAAATTATTGAAAATAAAGTATATAATATATGAATTGAGTACAAACTATTTCAAATTCGATACTAAAGTATGATATTTGATTACAGGAATATATATAACGAATTATTATTGTAAAAGATTGTAATAATTTTATACTAAAAGTCTTAATTTACTGAGCTTAACACTTTTTATATTCAAATATTATATATTATATACTCAATTTTCACTCATTTATATCCAAGAATTGGATCGGACCCCACTTCCAAAATAATACTATATATAGATAATAAAATATATTTTAAATATTGAATATAAATATATATCCAGGCAAGTTTAGGCAAACTCGAGAGACCAGGTCCACATATGTCCCGCACTTGTTTGACTGGTTTTGAAGTCGGTCAAATGATAGGTTTTATGTGGGTCCAGTTTAAATTCGATGAATTATCAACTCGAACTAAGGATTCGAGGCTCGAGAAAAACTCGAAATGAGACGGATATACCAAATTTTTTATACCCGACTCCCGTACCACCCTGATAATATATATTATATAATACTATTATTATTTAACATATGTTTAAATGACTAAAAACCTCAAAAAACCTAAATAATGATCTATTAGTAACCTATAATATACTACATATTAATCGTATTCCTGAATAATCTATCTCATCCCATTGTCATCTCTATCTCTAAAATGGCACACGACACTTCGTTCTTTCTAGAAACAGAAATATGTAACAAAATCAACACAAAAGCTTTCACAACCTTGTAAATAAATCGAGAATTAGTTTATTGATACTTTACAAATATTAGAATTACACATGAAATCTGAAACTTTTTGAGTGGAGGCAAACTGCCCAGTTCACATCTTGATCCGCCTCTACTTCCGCGAAAGTTCGGTCCAGGGGTCTTGCTGCTGAGAAAGACTAGTAAAAAAATGCAGCAGCCTGGTGCAGAAGAGGTCGAGTCTTGCGGCCTAAGCAGCAAGCTACACGTGATGCGATAACTTGTTGAAAAATGCTTCTTCTTAGCTCTGTTTTGGCATGTTCACCAATGAATCGACACCACAGCTCAGAAGGAAATGGAGAATGTACACTTTCTAAAAATTTCAGATGTCGCCGATAATGTTTCATGAGTACAAGTCTGGAGTGGTGCTTGAATTCCGTGATTCCCAAAGGCACCTGCATTCCGGCAGAGGATTCAAGTATATAGAGCCCTTTCTTGTAGACTTCTTCACTCTTGGCACCATTATGCTCTTGCGATCACTTTCGGCAAGCATCAATTCCATATGATCCTTGAAAGAATCCCAACTGTAAATAAAGAAGAGAGTAATATGTCAGTATACACATACCACGTCCTGGCAGACGTCCATGCCTGTGCATCAAATATTTGTCGATGTACCAGGCGCAACAATTGTGAAGACTTTCATAAAATGCAGAAACATAGGTTGGCAGAGTCTTCTGCACATGGTTTCCAATTTTCAGTTTCACACTACAGATTAGGTGTGTCAACATGAACCGAACTAGTTGAGGACGAGGAGATGACCTTATGCTTGTGTTCTGTAGTATGACGACGAGTTTGGTTTTGTCAGGGATGATAGTTTTTGCGTGTCCATTGTAGAGGAACCTTCTGTGGCCCATTAAAAAATTAGGGAAGTTTCCTCCATGAGTGGTTACGAAAACTTCGCTCGACAAGCATACCATGTAGTCCGATGCAGCTAGTCTCGAAGAAAATCCCTTGAGAACACAAAAAGGTTATATATGAGGTGTCCAAGAAATCAGCCTAGATTACTTCGCGGTTTCGAGGTTATTCTTCGTCAACCAAGAATACAGATAGATGGGTTATAAGGGTTGTTGATCCGTCGCATCAATATATTGGTAAATTCTAATCAGAAATAGGATCAAATATGTGTTGTGGTACCAAACGTTATAACTAATGATGATGATGATACACTTAAGACACACAATAAATATTGCTCGATAGGCAATAGCTACGGAAACATTGATATAATCTCACAGCGAAACCTGTGAAATTGTTGTGTTCCAGACAAGAACTAAGGTACAGTTCTCCAGTGCAAGAACCTGAGCGATTTACCTGGAACTCATCAAGCTCATCTGCTGTTAAAAGAGATTCTTTAGTCTGTAGGAGAGGAAACATTTTACGAAGAGGCTCTAAGTTTCTCTCTGCATTGTAAATTTTTCCAGAGGCAAGATAAATTGGCGTGTCATTCGAGAATCCCATACCCCTTAGCATCATTCCAACCTATGCTGACAGGAAAAATAAGCCCAAAGAAATGGAGGAAGAATATTTTCAAAAAACTATAAGCCAAAAGCAATAACCACTAGAAAATTTGGCATCAGACTGAGACATAAAGAATAAACCTCCAACGGGGTCATGGGGCACCTTCCATTGACACGGTTGACTTCAGGTTCAAAAACTCGGTTTTTCCGACTGAATTTTTTCCCCCAGCCCTTTTCACGTATTTCATCCATTTCAGATTTTTCAGCTTCCCCTCCATCATACTCGCAACACGAGAAGGCCACCATGTCCTACACATGAAAGGCACAACATGAATGACTGGAGAAACGACATATAAATATTAAGTTAAAAGAAGTAGAATTCTGAAAAACAATTTAGTTTATTAGCAGAACTAATATCACCTCTTCGAATCGGATATGAACTGCAACATACTTTCCACCAGCCTCCAAGCTCTTACTTATCATTCTGCTGACGATCACTTTTGCAAGATTCATGATGGTTGAAGAGAATCTTAGAGCTTTATAGTTTGCCAAGCATCTCAAATATTGAATATGAGGTGGAATGCTTGTGGCCAATCGGTTTGCAAAGGGAGAAATGCGAATTACCCTGCACATGAAAATATCGATATAATTTAGGAATCAAGATAATCTTAATTCTTCTCCATTCGGAAAAGATATCTTTACTTCATACCTGTTTTCCTGCAGGACAGGATAAACCTCATCCAAATAAAACCGAGCGGATGCCCAAGCATAGACTCGAAAATTTGGAATATCGCTGATGTTAAAGTCATAACTATCTGTTAAATCTTTAGGAAGATCACGAACCACCGTAACATAACCTTTAAGTGTGGATATAAAGTGATCCTCATCATAAATATCAGCAAACTCACTGTAAAGTATCAAAACAAGGAGGTAAGAAATACAGCAATTGAAGCACATGTTAGTGTTAAGTCTATACATTTCTAAAGAACAAGTTGATTGATATAATATAGTAGACTAGTACTTGCCTCGGATCCTTCCAAATACTGTGCTGATCAAAGCGAGGAATGACTAGTGTAGCATTCAGGAGTCCAGCCACTGCCACTGCATTGCAAATCTGCAGGTACAATCACAGCAATAAACTGAATGAAAGAAGTATAAAAAACAGCAGCTAGGAACATTTATCCGCTGATAAGAATAATTCCACAGACTATTCTAGCATTATAGTTTCAAACTTTAGCACAACCTTGAGTTATCCGTTCATGTACGCTCGATCGAACTCAAAGAGTGACAACCAAACCTCATAAACTGTTCTAAAATAAAAACCAATTTGATCTTCCCACAGAAAAGAAATTGCTTAAGTTTCAAAGAGAGGCAAAACCGTTATATAAGCTTCTAAAGAGTAAAGAGGGAGGGAGGAGGAACGCTCTTGTAGTCCACCTCTGAATACAACACCGGTTTTGACAATAGAAAGGACGGATATCATCCCTGTTCCCGGCTAACATTTCTTACTTAAACATCTAGACACTGGCAAATTGTACTAATAAGACGGCAAAATCGACTTTGTGATCGGCTTGAATCTAATTGAATACCGATGCACGTTGTTGGTTCAGGCCACCGTTAGCATCCACAATCAGATACCGCTGAAGCTCCGAAGACACTGGAAAGGGATAAAAACAAGAAATCGTTTTAACTACACAAGTAGAACATCATTTATCAATCTTTCTATAACAATGTTTCAGCACATTTCCTTCTATCTTCTAACCCCTAAAGCAACATCACAAGTTTGCCACATATAACTAAGAAGCAGAATGACATTGATGCCGTAAAACTCAGGAACAGATATCATGAAAGACGATACTCATACCGGGTTGCAGGCGAGCGGTAGCATTGGAGCAAGGTTTCTGCTCTTTCCCCTTCCTTTTGTACCTCCACAGATTGTCTAACTACAGAAGATGGTTCCCATAGTAACTATAAAGTACCAAGAGTGAAAGAAATCTTTCCAAAAAAAATTTAGTACATTATTAAAAGAAGCATTTTGACATTCCATAAAGATTTAAGTTATCAAAGGTCGCTATAAATGGAAAACTTCAGTTACATGATTCCCTCTATCCTTTAATTGGCCATTCCAATTTTATATACTTTAAACTATCAAGTTCACGGATCATTAACATTCTTGACATTTACTTCACAGAAAAATAAAGGTCAACAACCAATTGAAGTACAGCTTAAAACTTAACTCTTTTATTAAGCTACAAAAGTCCCACTGGGTAAAATTTTAGACTTAACAAACTAAATCAAGAAAAGACTGGAAAATAAAAAATCCCACGTGCAAACCTCGATAGCAGAAGCGTTGTCAGCCTGAATTTCCGGCCACAGTTTCGAAAAGAGCTCGTGGCTGCGATACAGTGATCCCGGCGGCAGCGGCGGTGGAGGGTTCAGTATAGTCAGCAACGGTCCGGTGCAGAGTATGAGGCCGACAATGTAGAGCACAGTCAAGAGGAAAAGGTACCGACGGTGGAAGATACCGGGAAATATCAGGTAGAACATCCCACGGCGGCGGTGCTTGCAGTGGACATGAAGCTTCCGGCGGATGTTCCCCGCCGTGGGTTCAGGGCTACAGTACCTGTAACAATGGCTGCCATTTGCCGGCTTTGAGGCCATGCAGGGCTGGATTTCTTGAAAAAGATTGGATCTTTGTGCAGTTTAAAGGCTGTGGAAATGTGGGATTTGAGTGTTCTACCTTGTACGATGATGTTGGTGATTAGAAGAAGATTTTTTTGGAAGAGATTTGCAGAAACAGTATGGGAAAGTGGACGAGAGAGAGAGCCAAGAATATAGGAAAAGGGGAGCATAGATAACATTTATATTCAGTATGTTCCTTTTTAAGAGTGTACATTTGATTAGGACCACTTAGATTTGATGAAAACTGAAATTATCAATTGACTCGAACAGTTTTAAATTTATAGTCTAAATTTGACCTTTTTTTTTTTTGCTTGAAAATATATGATTATCATTATAAAGTAAAAAAAAATATTAAATAAAATAAATTTAATAATTATCTTTATAATATAATTGAATATTTCTTTAATTGCTCTAAATGATCGTTTTAATTTTATTTTAATAGAATATTATTATTTTTATGTGTATTTTACAATGAAAATTACAAGTCTATTTATAGGTAAATGAAATAATTAAAATAATAAAAAAATCTAATCACTTTATTTAATATTTATACATCCAACAACTAGCAATTAATACTGATCATCGAATTATTTCATAAATAATATATCATATTTTACATGAAACGTCTCAATTTCAGCCTAGATTCGTATAGTTTGGGATCGCATGTGGAGATGAATGAAAAAAACCCAAGTTTATTTTTTGAGGTCCATAATTTTGGAAAAAAAACATTTTCTGGGTCTTTTATATTGATATCAAAAAATTCATTTCCTTGTGTACAGTAGAAACAATTTTATTATTCTTGGTCCCTCGATATATTTATTCATAAATTTTATTAATTTTGGGTCTTTTGATATGTTTTTAATTCCTAATTTAAGATCAATTGAGACGTAAAATTTTTCTGAGATGAAGCCGACTTATTATATAGGAGTGTGACTGATCCAATATAAGAACATGTTTGATCGTACCATAATTCAAGAAACCAGAAATAAATAACTATAAATTGCACATTTGTCTAATCTTATGGTTTTTAAAAAATCCTAACTTTTTTTCTTTCGATAGACTCCAATGATTGGTCAAATGCACTTTCGAACTTTTTTATTATTTTTATTATTATTATTATTTTTATTATTATTATTATTATTGTTATTATACACTAACCAATGTTAATCAAATGGGAAAGGGAATGTCCCTTGTTCGGAGCTCGAGGCTCCAGACGCAAACTCACTTTTGTGCCTCAATCTCCGCCGGGATTAATTAGATCTCCAGCCAACAAATATATTATAATCAAATTAAACTTTACATCCCAATAAATATTATTATTTTTAGTTTAAGTATTACATTGACAGATCCTGACGTCAGAGTATGGGATTACATTAGTTTATTAAAAAATAATTTTTCCTTTTTTAAAAATTAATTCATTAATCGACTAACCACTACATAGGTCAGATTTCCCTTGATCCATACATATGGTAAATCGAGGAATATGCACGAGTAAGCAGGGGCCCGAGGGAGAGGACCCATATAACGGACTAATTCTCAAAGCATACCCCACAATATTTCAGTGGGGAATATGATCCACACGAGAATCGAACTCGTGAAGCCGGGGAAGTTATTCACTCATCACCCCAGGTCGACCAACTCAACAGTGTCCCTAGGGGCAAACAAAAAAAATTATTTTTTAATATGAAATTTATCGAAAATAACAAATAAATAATAATTAGAGAAACTGTTGTTTTATTGCTAATCCCCTGTATAGGTCAGATGCCCTTTGGTCCATACAGGTGGTAAATCGAGCGATATGCACGAATAGGCAGTGGCCCGGAGGAGAGGACCCATATAACGGACTAATTTCCGAGCATATCCCCACAATATTTCAGTGGGGAGTATGCTCCACACGATAATCGAACTCGTGAAGCCGGGAAAGGTATAATGTTAACCAATGTTATATTTTCATCGTGTACTGCGTTTCGAGCATTTAATTTTTAAGCTTTAATTTCCGATCATGAAACCTGCTACTATGTGTGTGTTTTCTTTAGCAATTTTATAAAATATAAAGAATCATGTTGATGGTTATGGCCAACTTAAAAATTGTTACGGATCGAAGCGTCGCAGTGATTACATTAGGAAATCTTCCGACGTATCTGACTTAGCTTTGTGACACATGTAACAACCAACTCGAATCATTATTCGGATTTCCAACTAGATCTCAACTTGTTCATCGAATCGCCGATATGATTTATCTGATTTTTGACAACATCACGTGTTAGTTTGAATCAGTTACATTTTAAATAAAATCATTTCTATTTATTATTGCCATTTTTAACAGATAAAGTATGTTTCCATTTCTATGGTCCATCTATAACAATTTCATTCTCAAGTTATTCACTTCAAATATATATCTCTTTGGAGAACAATAATTGTCGCTAATTGATGAGATAATGATCGAATTTGCTTTACTTAATTATATTTTTTTACGATTTGATTTGAAAAAGTGCATATGCCAAAGTCGCATCATGGCTTCTTTTTAACCTAATATTTTGTATTCTAAAAATATTATAAAATATCTTTAACTTGTTCTTCAAAAAGTGTATTTCACAACTATTTTTTTAAAAAATATTTTATAAAATCTTATCCAAACACATATATTAAGTTTTTTTACTTTAAAAACATTAAAAACGTTATTAAAAAACATGTTCAAACGAAGTCAAAAAACTCGGAAGGTGCTTCACTATACTTATTGGAAATCGTTTATTGGTTGTTACATCTTATTTTGAAATAAGTTATTGAAATGTTTGGATAAACTTATTTTAAACAACTGAAAGATATTAATATTCAGTTATAGTCAGGATTAACCAAAGTTATAGAACTAAATTTATAAAATTGATATTATTTTAAAAAAATATTTGATGTTATCTATATTTTTTACATAATTAACCAAAATAAGTAAGAATTTACCAAAACATATAGATGACATAATGGAGATTTAAAGTAATATATGAAATAAGCTGAGTTTTTTTTTTTCCTTATCTTATAAGTTGTTATATTTTTTTCACCAAATAAATTTTAACATCTGATGAGGTAGCCTATAAATATAAATTCTATTCCTTTCAATCTTTGAGGCTCCTTGGTAGCCTGGAATATGTGGTTGACCAGAGAGGTCTCGGACAAAGTGAGGCCACCCTTCATTCCCCACAGGTTCAAGTCACATCGCATTTACGAGTTGGGACAAATTGTTTTATTTTTTTGCCCTTTATTACTTTAAGTAATTCAATGCAGTAACTATTCTTTCATTTTTCAGTAATAATAATAATAATAATAATAATAATAATAATAATAATAATAATAATAATAATAATAATAATAATAATAATAATAATAATAATAATAATAATAATAATAATAATAATAATAATAATAATAATAATAATAATAATAATAATAATAATAATAATAATAATAATAATAATAATAATAATAATAATAATAATAATAATAATAATAATAAGACATTTGATGTTGCCTAAAAGTCGGATGGATCGATTTGACGACTCAGCGAATAAGTTAGAATCCTGCGAAAACTCCAACGAAAGAGTTGAGTAAGTTGTTATTTGCGTCACAAAGCAAAGTCAGAGGCGCCGGGAGGTATCCCGACGAATACACTCCGACGTTCAAGTCAGCGGTTGCTCGAAAGCTATAATAATTCAAAACCAATTGCTGTTTATTGAAAACGTACCTTAAAAATGAGGTGGAGCTGTCTATTTATAGATAGAATGTTTTATGGGTTTTGTCTGAGCGGACATCAGGCCCTTGGGCCCAACTATCGGTAATTCTCCTGATCCTTTGTGGACTGAGCCTGGGAGATCTATGGTTCGGCCCATAACCCATCAACATTCTTATTTTTTTAAATGAAATAAGATTTAAGGGTTCTTTTGGCATACAAATATAAAATCTAAATACTTAATGTTATACAAGAATAACTCTTTCGAGCTCGAGTAAATCAATATTTCATGAGTCCGAGACTCAAGCTTGATGTCAAAGTTTTGATCAAGTTCAAATCTAGCTGATATAATATTAAGTCAAATCTAATCTAAATATCATGATACTCGTACTTGACTCGGCCATTGAACTAGGTGGTACCCTTGATACTAGGATGGAGGATATGAAAACCAATCAATATCACCATGTGCTGATTGATTTATTTTTGGAGACAGCAAGCATTACTCTTAAGTCCACCCAAACCCCCCACCCCCCACCCCCACCCCCAAATCTAGCTGATATAATATTAAGTCAAATCTAATCTAAATATCATGATACTCGTACTTGACTCGGCCATTGAACTAGGTGGTACCCTTGATACTAGGATGGAGGATATGAAAACCAATCAATATCACCATGTGCTGATTGATTTATTTTTGGAGACAGCAAGCATTACTCTTAAGTCCACCCAAACCCCCCAC
>KV010001.1:414574-436075 GCA_001598015.1 Dorcoceras hygrometricum
ACTAAACCAAGAGATCAGTCGATCCCCTAAGAATTGACATGTTCCACTTGTGCTCTTGCAATCAATCCTGTGAAATGTTTGGATAAACTTATTTTAAACAACTGAAAGATATTAATATTCAGTTATAGTCAGGATTAACCAAAGTTATAGAACTAAATTTATAAAATTGATATTATTTTAAAAAAATATTTGATGTTATCTATATTTTTTACATAATTAACCAAAATAAGTAAGAATTTACCAAAACATATAGATGACATAATGGAGATTTAAAGTAATATATGAAATAAGCTGAGTTTTTTTTTTTCCTTATCTTATAAGTTGTTATATTTTTTTCACCAAATAAATTTTAACATCTGATGAGGTAGCCTATAAATATAAATTCTATTCCTTTCAATCTTTGAGGCTCCTTGGTAGCCTGGAATATGTGGTTGACCAGAGAGGTCTCGGACAAAGTGAGGCCACCCTTCATTCCCCACAGGTTCAAGTCACATCGCATTTACGAGTTGGGACAAATTGTTTTATTTTTTTGCCCTTTATTACTTTAAGTAATTCAATGCAGTAACTATTCTTTCATTTTTCAGTAATAATAATAATAATAATAATAATAATAATAAGACATTTGATGTTGCCTAAAAGTCGGATGGATCGATTTGACGACTCAGCGAATAAGTTAGAATCCTGCGAAAACTCCAACGAAAGAGTTGAGTAAGTTGTTATTTGCGTCACAAAGCAAAGTCAGAGGCGCCGGGAGGTATCCCGACGAATACACTCCGACGTTCAAGTCAGCGGTTGCTCGAAAGCTATAATAATTCAAAACCAATTGCTGTTTATTGAAAACGTACCTTAAAAATGAGGTGGAGCTGTCTATTTATAGATAGAATGTTTTATGGGTTTTGTCTGAGCGGACATCAGGCCCTTGGGCCCAACTATCGGTAATTCTCCTGATCCTTTGTGGACTGAGCCTGGGAGATCTATGGTTCGGCCCATAACCCATCAACATTCTTATTTTTTTAAATGAAATAAGATTTAAGGGTTCTTTTGGCATACAAATATAAAATCTAAATACTTAATGTTATACAAGAATAACTCTTTCGAGCTCGAGTAAATCAATATTTCATGAGTCCGAGACTCAAGCTTGATGTCAAAGTTTTGATCAAGTTCAAATCTAGCTGATATAATATTAAGTCAAATCTAATCTAAATATCATGATACTCGTACTTGACTCGGCCATTGAACTAGGTGGTACCCTTGATACTAGGATGGAGGATATGAAAACCAATCAATATCACCATGTGCTGATTGATTTATTTTTGGAGACAGCAAGCATTACTCTTAAGTCCACCCAAACCCCCCACCCCACGCAAGCAACATCATAAGATTTCACTTATTTGAAGCAAAATCATAAAATGAAAACCAAAGATAAATTAATTGTAAATATAATTTGATGCCCCCAAGAGCACCTCGGGACCCGAGGACCGAGCACTACGGCGTCAGCCTTACCTACGCCGTCGGAGGAGAGAGCAATCAAGCGACACGCATGGAGCTTGAGCTCGGGATTTTTTACCGAGGCCTTGCCACACGCTCGGGAATCGCCCGAGCTCCTTCGTTATGGAGAGAAGCTTGTGACCTGAGGAGACTACCTAAGTTCGGGGCCTCTCCCGAGGACCCTAACCCGATGTGTTAAAGCACTCCCACAAAAGGCGGAGAACGTGGGCCGGATTATGCGGGAAACGTGCGCACGACCTCACCCACGTCTTGACAGAACGTGCAAGCAAACCGATTCATCTGCCTAGCCCCTCTATAAATACCCCCAGGTTTGCTCTTTCAGATTCATTCACTCTCTATTGCACACATTAGCACACATATATACTTGCTCTCACTCTCTCGCATCGATATCGCCTGACTTAAGCATCAGAGGGGTTTCGCCGAACACATCTCCGGCGCCCTCTGACGAAGTATTTTGTGGTTGCAGATCTCGATCCAACACGCGACCTTCTTCCAGATTACCCGACGTCATCAAAGCTCTTCGACGTAGCATTGTTTGCTCTCGGCTGAACCATTTGGCTACATCAAATATATATATATGTTGGAGTGTGTTGGGAATGTAGTATTTTGGCTCAGAAAGCTTAGAACTATATTGGTCATTTGTTAATTTTTTTAGTAAAACGATAAACACTAAGTTTTGAGTATATTTTTTTGAAGCAGACGAGTGATCCTTGAGAATTTTGATCTTATGTTTTTAATTGTTTAGGATAAAAGAAGCAGCCAAAATGGCAAAATGCCAACAATGACTCCCGAGGCTTCGAAAATGTATTTTTTGTTTAACAATATGTAATATAATTGTATGTATACTCTTTATATAATACATAATCTTTATCTCTCTCTCTCATGCACACAGACATATATATATATATATATATATATATAATGTATAATGTGGATGTTTTTCTTTGTAACCTATAAAGTTTCGGAACTAAATAACTCAAAATAAAATATGACATATACCTCTAGTGCTTCCTAGTAGAAAATGGGACTTGGAGTTAGTAAAGAGAAAATATTTGATAAAATTTTCGCTTAGCGATAAGTATTTTAGTGAGAGTTTTTTTTTTGTGAGATTATATACTACCCATGCATTAGAGTTTCATATAATTAATTACTTTGCAATCCTACTCAATGCAATATATGGTTTGTGTATGTAACTGACTAAACTCACTCAGACGATAGTATAGATATTGTGCCCTTGAGATATCTGAGCTTTACCATAATAAATCAAATATTTATGCTGGATGATTAATATTTTACATTACACCTCAAATATATTCAGACCAAAATTGAACTTTTGCGAAGCAAAAAATGGATACCAAAAAAGGAACTAAAGAAATACAAACAGGATAGATGGTAAAATAAAGAGGCCAAATCAAAATCTCTTGTTTGTTTATTAATCTTACATTCACTTGAGTAGCTTCCTGCAGATAAACTTGCTAACCCGAGTGGACAGTATCAACCATGGTATGATTCCAACCTGCATAAACCATTTTAAGAAGGCAACAAGCATCGAGAAATCGCATACCGGTGTATCCATAACTCAATGAAGGCAACAGTTCAGTAACTTTGTGACACGAGTCCAGATATAACTCGATGGATTGTCATAACACAAAACGATTCCAAATTTGAAAGGTAATATTGATTAATTATGTTTTGGAATAATAAAGATTATATTAATTATGAACAGATAAAAAACTAATACTCTAGGATTGAACTATGTTACCATTACGCTGTCCTTCAAAGATCCTCCTGCTCTCCAAGATAACACCTTACCTGCAAAAGGGGAAAATCACTGCATTAGCTCATATTTTCAGTACCAATACTAACTAGCAGACAGGATACTTAATGGTCGAGCAAAAAAATGAATATGAAGTAAATAAATTGGTCAAGATTGTGATCGGAAATCATAGCTCCAAAATAAATGATAGAACATCTGTAGAGAGAAATTCTGCTAGAAGGAAAACAAATTACCAAAGGGTTGTACAAGCTGATCAGATATCGTAGCCACGGGCATCCCCCAAAACCATAAAATCAGTAAACCGTACGCAAGGAACTGAGAAAAGACAGCATAATTAAATCCATAAGCTTTCGGTAGTGCAACATTTTGTATTCAAAAAAATTCAAGTGTTATTTGAGTAACCTTCGATATTTTTAAGAGCTTTTCGTAGGAATCAAATGATGATTTTGCATCTTTGTCGTGTATTTCTTGACCTGCATATGACAAGAACAAAAAAGACATGAACCTCAAACACGTCAATGAAATGTGAGAATTGGTCATATCATAAGTAAACTTAAAACATTTAATACTAATCAAGAAAACCAAAGGACACCTGAAGCGTGCTTGCCTTAACTACAAATTACAGAAATACTAATCAAGTAAGACAGTAAGGAGAATGTAACCCGGGGAGTAAAACATCAACATTCCAGGAAAATTGTTCAAATGAATTATCACATTCCCTAGACATCAGGGGCATATCCGTGTGATTCCTCTTCTCTGCAAAAAAATAGCTCATGCTCATATTGACAACTGTATTTTCCAATGCTCAAATTCCCAACTACGCGAGAACTAAGAGAGGAAAAAAAAGCAAAGATGTCTGTGGTAATAAATAAGGGGAAACAACCATTGACTTCATGGACCAATTGAACTTCCCAACTATCCCTACTAGAAAACTCACCAGTGTTTGATTAACTTTGTTGTGTGTCCTAAACTATGCTCTCCACACAATCATGGCACTAAATTGAGTAACATCAGAATGTTATCACCAATCCACACAGGAAAGAACCATGTCATAATAACTGAATGGTATGTTATTGGTCAGAGCTTATACCAACGATCAATCGAAAGATAAGTGATTTTAAGGATGTGCCTATTTACTACTTGTTTTGTAGAAGAAAGATCGAAATTCTGACTCACATCATCATATAGTGACAAACCAATGCCACAAGACCTTAATAGTTAATCAATAGAGAAGAAAATAAGGACATGACTTAAAATTATCCTACTTTTTGCAAGTTCTTTCTCCTTGGCTGCTGCCATCCTTCTTAGCTTTGCAGATTGCGCAAATGTTGAAGGCCTGAAATTACCAGACTAAACCAATTACTAAAAATTTATTCCACACCAAATAAATAAGGTGACATATCATATCCGCTCCACCAGTTCACCAAGATGAAGTGAAGCTAAATTGTCAAGCAATACGACACCCTGTGCTTAGTTATCCATGATGTTTCAGTCTCGATGTTAAGAATCCAGGGATATTTTTCAAATTCAAACATCCAGAAGATGCACGTAACCTTCTAGATAAAGTTCATCAAACACTCATAGACTAATTTAGCAGGTAACATATCCAAAAATCAACTGAGTAGGGTAAATCACTCGATTGCACGAAATTTTACAATAACATATGAAAAGCATGCAATAACAATGCACGCAGAAGTTAAATGTAGATCACGTGATGGCATAAATTTCCTAGGCTCAAGAATGTCGATACACGGGGATATCAGCCGAGACAATGTGGCTAGACTAGCTAGGCAGCACGCACAATCGGATAACTCCGGTAACGGAAACGAAATTAGTGATGATGATTGATGAATTAATGTTTTTGTTTAAGAAGCAAAAATTACTTACACTGAGAAGAAATCAGCCTCTCGATAAAACGCGAGTAAGCTGAAACTAAAAGAAAGAAACAATTACTCACTGTGATAAGGAATTAGCCTCCTTCAAGAGCTGGCTGATCTCTGCTCGCAATTGAGCATCCGCCTCACTAGTTGATCCTCTCTACACAACAAGACGAAGAAAATCGTCAAAAAAATGGCAACAAAATTTCGCAATCAAGTAAATAAATTCCAAATCAATCTAATATTTTCCGATCACAATCGAAATCGTTTTAAAACGGTAATATTGGAGACAAAGGAACAGAGGCTGCCTTTTTCTTAAACGAATCGAGGTAATTGGAGGCGAAGTGGAAACAGAAGACGAGGATGAAGATCACGGTGGCCGCCGCCGATTTGCCGCGCTCCGAAAGAGTTTCTTCCATTTAATAGGAATTGTGCGGCTGTGAATGGAATAAGGCATCCACAAACACGAAGCTTTTAAAATCACTTTCCTCTTTCGTTGTTTCTGGGGATTAATTCACCGATGCAAATTTGTAATTTTAGCATAAATAATTACGTTTAGGCACGATTGCCGAGAACATGATATAATATATTATTGAATTAATAATAAATAAATAATATCTTTATAATAGTCGAGTCCTATAGAACATAATGTTTGATAATGTTGACATATATGATTGGATAGCTTAAATATGAAATAAATTTTAAAAAGATGAAAAATAATATTATAATGTTATATAAATGATTTGATTAATATAATATAAATAATTATAAATTGATATAAAATAAATATATAATGATTTAAATAATACAAAATAAATAATTTTTCAGTCGTTTACGGTAGACAATATAATTAGTATATGATTCGTTTCGAATTGTCGTCTGGCTATGTTGTGAAAAAATGATAAACTAGCCCTCAGGGGCACAGACGATTTGATAAGACCTGAGGTGATATGGGGATAATTTTCCCGACTTCACGGACTCGATTCTCGTGTGAAACATATTTCCCACTGAAATATTGTGGGGGTATGATCTGGACATTAGTCCGTTATATGGGTCTTCTTCCAAGACATCTGCCTACTCGTGCATATCCCTCGATTTACAACTTGTATTGGTCAAGGGGTCTCTGACTTATACAGGAGATTAGTCCATTAATGAATTAACTTTTTTTAAAAAAAAAAATGATATACTAACAAAGTTAATTTATCAAGAGAAACGCGCAAATGGATATCTCGAAAGATTTTTTAACGAATTAAGGTTGGACTTTTAAAGTTGTTTATTCACCTTCGTTAAGCTTTCTTTTCCTATCCTATCGATTATAATAGGAAGATATATTTTCTCTATTTATACATATTTTTTGTTTCTATAAATTTTCACGTGATAATATTATAACAAGCTAGATATTATATCTGAATATCATTGTCGTTTTACTGAATATTAAGCTTGAATAGCAAATTTTAGCTGCTGTTATCTTTGACTTTTTATTTTTAAGCACTCCATACTTTAGCTTCCTACCATCTTCTTTATAATTTCCAGAAACGAACACTCCTCAAACCATTTAGCAAGAGGAATTAGAATAGTTGAACGTTGATGTCTGTGCTTTGAAGGTGTTTCTGATTCTTCATCTCTTTCTTTCTGTTAAACCATCATTGTTACATTTCGATTTTTTGTGTTAAATGGTAAATATTGAAAATGATATTTTATTGTATACCTATTCGTCAGGATATGCTCACCTCCATCGTCTAACCCCTCTATAAATATCAGGTACGCTCATTCATTCACACACACACATATAAACATATTCTAGCATCCTTTATTCCGAGCATATATTTTCTTATTCTTCTTTTTGCTCTCGCATCCTGACTTACTTAAGCATCGAAGGGCTTTTGTGGACCAATGGTAGGTCTATGGTCTACTTTCCGCCGGTTTTTTATTTTTTAACTAAAAAAAATATTTAATTACTTATTTAGCTAGTTTTCACCAACATAAAAAAAAAGTAATTTTCAAATAAATAATAATAATGTTTTTTTTGTAAAACACAAATTTCTCTGTGGTTCAGCCAATGACGATTCTGGGACAAAATAAGTTTGATCATCTCCGAAAAAAATTCAGATCTTTACCATATTTTAATATATATGAACTTGTGCTTATATAAATATTTTTGTTAAAGGTTAGCCTGTTAATGAGCTAATCTTTATATAGGTCAGCGGCCCATTGACTCATATAAGTTTGAAATCGAGGGATATGCACAAGTAGGCAGGAGCCCAAGGGACATGACTTATATAACGGACTAACTCCCAAAACCTCCAGAATATTTCAGTGAGAAATATGCTCCACACGAGAATCGAATCCATGAAGACGGGGAAGTTACTCCCACATCATCCCATCCCAAGTCTTATCAACTCGACTATGCCCCTGAGGACAACTTGTGCTTATCATTGCTTCTATGTAGAACTTAAAATACAGTAAATCTGATTTGTTTATCATAAATTCTTTTCTTAAATTTATTTATTTTAAAAAAGTACAAACTTAATTACGGGTAATGAATAATGATAGAGGGGCTGGAACCATGCCATTTATTGGAATTGATCGAATATATGATTATTCACAATTAATGTTAATTATTTCGAACAAAATGACAATTAATTAGAAGAGCATAAGAAAAACATCAACCACCCTGGCGCGGGGCGCGAGCACCACAACGTTTACTTAATATTTATTGGAATAAAATATAAAAGTTAAGTACATATTAATGTCCATTTATTTTAAATCTTAATTATTACTTCAACCCCCCTTAATATTCAGCATATTAAATTTTTTTATTTATACACATAAATTTTAGCAATATAAAAACAAAAACAAAAAAATGTTAACAAATATGAGTATATGACCCAACAATCACATACAAGTGTAAATATTTTTTGATTTAGTATTCTTAATCCATTTTTCATAATAAAAAACGAAAAATAATCTAAACTCTCGGGTGATGTTAGAGGGAAAAAAATCCAATCATATTATTTAATTTCTGAAATTTTATTTTTTTTGGAAGGAACCTATAGGAAAACTGGTCAGAGGTCCGTTGATCCATAGAGATTTTAAATTCGAGGGATATGCGCGGGTAGACAGGACCTGAGAGAGATGACTTATGTTAAGTCGACTTCCAAAGCATACCCCATAATATTTCATTGGGAAATATGCTTCACATGAGAATCGAACCCGTGAACTCGGAGAGGAGAATCTCACATCAAATTCTTACTAACTCGTCTGTGTCTGGCAAATTTTGAACTTTTTGATCCAATGAAATGAAACATAGATGAGCATAATCTAAGTTCGAAAATGTATTATTTAAAAAATTGTGGACCACCAATAAGAAAAGCCGAGAAATTAAATTTTATAAATATCCAATTCTAATCTCTCAGTTCATTATTAAATTAAAATGCCTCTGTGAGTTTTGACCATTTCGAAAATCAAGAAATTTAAATTTGTACTAAAAAATTGATATTGTCACGTGACCGGAATCTAGATCCAACGACCATATATTCCCGTCAACAGCGGGAACCATACATCGAACGGTCAATAAGAGGAGATCAATATCCACCGTTGGAGAATCCATCGACGGTCAGAATCAAATCTAGATGGTCCCCAGTGGCAGCCCTTTTCGTACATATAAATATAGGGCTTGTCACAGTAGATCCGGTCCGCTCTGAAATATTCTATAACGACTTTCTCTCTCTCTTCGGATTTCAATTTAAACATACGCCCCCACTGCTGCTTATACTGCGCACTGCCGGACATGTAACCCTCGCCGGAGTGTATGAGATGTAGCATGTCGAGGTATAGGAGGTTGGTGGAGTAGTAGCCGGGGAGAGGAGGAGATTGAACGGCCGAGGTTGAATCTTAGGTAAGGCAGTTGAAATGGAGAGTCAGAAGAGCCAGGCGAAGCTTACGAGGACGAATTCTTCACTTCTCCGGTCGTCTCCGACCATTAGATCGTCGATTCAGAGCTTGTCTTCGGTGAGCGAGATCTCACCTGATCAGGAAATGGAGGATCTCGAAGAGCAGAAGCCACACAGCAAGCCATGCTCACCTCCGGTCCGGCCGGGTCTGAGGTCCGGGGCGGGTAGTTTGGCGCCGGTTCTCGCTATCATTATGCTCTCTGCTTACACGCTTTTCGCCTTCTCGTACAGGGATGACATCCCCGCCTCTGAGAATTTACTGCTGATCCTGACTTTCGTTGCGATTTTACTGTTTCTCGTGTCGAGGAAGAGGGCGTTGATTCGCCATAATTTCACCGTTTTCAAGCATTTGTGTGATGAGTATGGTAAAAGAGTTGGCTTTTCTTGTTTCGCCTCAAAAAGCCAGACAAAACCGGTGCAATGGTTCATTGGAGAGGCGAACTTTGAGGAAACGGAGATGAAGCAGGGCGAGAAGGAGAAAATTATTAGGGAAGGTGTGGAGTTTTACAGCAACGGGGATTTCTACGAAGGAGAATTTCACAAGGGGAAGTGCAATGGCAGCGGAGTGTACAATTACTTTGTCAATGGGAGATATGAAGGGGACTGGATTGATGGGAGATATGATGGATATGGGATTGAGAGCTGGGCGAAGGGGAGCAGATACAGAGGGCACTACAGGCTTGGATTGAGGCATGGGTATGGAGTTTACAAGTTTTACACCGGGGATACTTATGCTGGTGAGTGGTGTAATGGTCAGAGTAACGGAGTTGGAGAGCAGACTTGCGCAGATGGGAGCTGTTACATTGGGGAGTTCAAGTGTGGGGTTAAACATGGCCTTGGCCGTTATCATTTCAGGTCATTGTTTGTAATATATCATTTCGTTGGTTTGATTTTGTGCTTTTCATCTATCTTTTCTTGCATTTGATGTTTGAACTTTGAAGTTAATGTGTTTATGACTTGGTCTATTCTTGATGTCATGTTTGCTTTTGCTTGGTGTCGTCTGTACAGAAAAATTGGTGTTGTTTTGCTTGGATGCTTCAATGTCCCTTCGTGTGAAGAGATCAAGATTGAATTTTTTTTTTATCTTCTCCAAACTGATCAACTTAATTTCTGGATTTCATCTATGGGAAGAGATAAAGTTTGAATTTTGTCAACTCAGTTGCTTTTATGATATTACTGGTTCTTGTAATCTTTGAATAACAAAAGAATGTTAAAATTTGGTGATTGTTAGTTCTATAAAGTATGAACTTGTTGATATTGTAGCTTGAAGTGAAAGTTGTATTTTTTATTCAATATACGGTTATTGTAAACTGCAAACTCAACCTTTCCTGTTGAGTAGTTCTACGATTCTTAGTCGCTGATCTAGTGAATGGATGACAACTTAAGAAACATGATGCCCGATGCATGGTTAAGAGCGTGAGGGCATCTTGTCTTATTTAATGAGTTACTGATCTGGTTTTAAGGGATTAATAATTGATTATCATTTTTACAAAAGGTTCATTATCCCTTTGACAACCTTTTGATCTGTTTCTGGCCTTTGTTTCTGTATCAAAGGAACTTAACTTTGTTGTGTTCATTTAAATTGTTTTCCAGAAATGGAGACAGATATGCCGGAGAATATTTTAATGACAAAATTCACGGTTTTGGGGTCTATCACTTTGCCAATGGTCATCGTTATGAAGGGTCATGGCACGAAGGCCGCAAGCAAGGTTATGGCATGTATACCTTCCGAAATAGTGAGACCAAATGTGGTGAATGGGATGGTGGCTGTCTAAAGACTCCCCTCTCCCCTTTAACTGATTCTGTTTTTCGAGCAGTTCAGGTACAGCATTCTCATCAATGCATATACTTCATCCTCGTCCTTGTCATAGTTTGGAATATTTTGTTTTCTCCAACTATATATATTATGTCTTTGTACCCTTGCAGGCTGCTAGGAAAACAGCAGAAAACGCAATTCACCTTCGATCTGTGGATGAACAAGTGAAAAAAGCCGTGATTTCTGCAAACAGGGCTGCCACTGCGGCAAGAGTTGCTGCTGTCAAAGCAGTTCAGAATAGGATTGATGGGAAATTTTGCGAAACTAACTTTTAGCTTAAGTAGCATCGTTGGTAAGTGTAAATTTCACTATGCCCCATGTGAATCAGATGAACACTGAACACCCCCGGTCAAAGCTAAAAAGCTTTTTGTTTAGTTTTGTGTAGTTAACACTGCAATTGTACATAAACCCTTTTGTAATCAATGGAAAATCGATTTTTGCTAAAGCTCTCTTTTGTATCAGTCCGATTGATATAATGCATATTCGGTTTTCTCCTGGTGGGGTTTAACCACGAGGCCGGTGAATCTTTCTGTTGTGCTCTGCCATGATAAGTCCATGCCATTGACCCCATCTTGTCTCTCACACCGTCTAGTATTATCCCCGGGTGGATCTATCAGATAATGCAGGGTGATCTCACCGTTCAAACCACCTTTTGTTTTTAGATTTCTCTGTGTTTTCTGTAAACCGCTCCCTGAATTCCAAGTTCTTGGATCCCGCTGGTATCATCTGTATGATAAGCTTTAATATTGCTGTTCAGCTTGGTTCTGAACATGGCAACGAGCTATACCTTACACGCATTCGCTACTTACGCACTACTCGAACTAGAATTATCAATCGAGTAGTCATCGAAAGGAGACGATGGGAGTACTGGAGTTGTATCGTGTTGTCAATTGGTCATTTTGTGTGCGCGGAGAACATTTCTGCGTGATGAATTGTTCATTCCCTTTTCATATTTCCTCTTTTTAACTGTGTATTTGTTTCCCTGTGCAAACTAGCTATGTCCTGTTTGATTTGTCATACATGCAAATGGGCAGATTCTAGCTATGCAAGTGGCATTTTGATTTTTCTTCACTTTCTTTTTTCAGATATTACTTTCTTTTCTTAAAAAAGTCGATTTCCTATTAGTTTGTTCTCAGTGAAGACATCGTTGTTACATGATATTTGGTTGTATTAGGATTAATGAATATGAGATGAATGATTTCAAATTTATTACATCCTTGGATGGAAAAGAATCAATCAAACTAGCCTAATTTTGTGATGAATTTAAAATATATAAACTCTAGAGTATGGCTAGAAATTCATTTATTAAATTTTCACTCCAAATCAAATATATCCACCTAGATGCTCTTTCCTACTCTTTCCACTATCTTTTGTTTTTTGTTTAAAAACATTCAAAACATAAAGTTTAATAACACATGTTTTTAAACAATTGTTGAGATAGAAACTAATTAGTATATATGAAATTTGATACCGTGGACATCCAGTGTGATTACCTTTGTGGGCATCTATGTAAAATCTGTCACCGTGTTTCACGTGAGTGTACCACATAAATAAAAGACTACGTCAGGGTTTACCTGGGTGTCCATAAAGATGCTCACACTATATGCCAACAATATCAGCCATATATATATATAAATCATTTTTTTTTATATATATATATATATATATATATATATATATGAAAATCTTGGTACTGCTCTTTGCAATTATATATGAGTTTGGAACCAAACGTGCTCCTTTTATGCCCAAGTGGTAGAATGTTGGGAAGTTGTGATTGTTTCATGAAAGAACATGCAATAGTGGTGGGTAGGGTTTCTTGGTTAAAAGTATGACTCTACTTTTTTATTATGATATCTCATGCATGCTCGAGTCTTGATCCACAATCTCTCTCCCATTTCATTTTTGTTGTTGGGCAAAAAGCCACCAACTTTTGCCCATTTTCAATCTTCAAATCATACCATATCTTGATTCTTTGTTTCCCCTTTTCTTTATTCAAATTTTCTTGAATCTCAAACATTCAACCACCCCCCCACATGCATCTGCCAAGCCAAACTATGATAGTGAACTTTCACCAAGATCATCTGTTTTTTTTACTAATCTTTCTACTTTTTCGCCTAATGTGGTAAACCTAGTTAGTTAAGAAAACACTTTTGTTGAGTTGGTTTTAGTTTCTCTTTTTTGCCTTCAAAATAATGCCACCAATTCATTCCATATATTCAACTCTTCTCTTTTCGTTTTCGGCCTGAATTAACATCAACTCTTAAAATACAAGCGTACTCAAAATATGGATTTAACTCAGAAATCCAACACCATCGATAACAACACATACAAGTAAAATACAAATATAGATCCCCAAACACATAATCACGCAGGGCATCCCCTGGTTCAATGCATAATAATAGAGACTCAAAACGGGGATCTATCAGCTGACGCTCCACTCGGTGCGACTGGATTATCTGAAGATCCTGCAAAGGCCAACACAGACCAAAGCAGCCCAAAAACGGGAAAATAAAACGAGGTCAAACATCACGTGCTTATATATTTACTTTGGAGTGTGTGAAGTTATTTGAATCAAGACAATCTCAGCCGTTAACGTGGTACTAGGTGGATCCAATTTTGTTTCAAGTGATTTTTTTTTTATTGTTGTATGAAATCTTATTATAATAAAAATTTATCAATTAAAAATTTATCAAGCCGTTAACCTTTATTTTTCGATTTATGATATCTTATATTTTATACCAATGCACCTATCTTGACCAAGTTTAGAAAACCCATTTTTTGAACCGATAGAAGAGAACAATTTTGTTTGCAAAATTTCTTGTGTTAGCCTATATAGAAAAAAAAACAAATTTGAGATGGATGAAATTGTAAAACATATGATTTAATGTTGTTAGTCCTATTATCATTTTTGATGCCCGGAGAAGTAACGTCTCAGCACTCTCAGGGGCGAAAGGGCTGTAAACGAATCGAACCGAGCCGAACTTTATGAAAAATTTAGTATTCGAGTTCGAGTTCGCCTATTCGAAGCTCGATTCGAAGTTCGATTTTTTGTCATCTGCGGCTCGAATTTGATTCGATAGAGAGCTCGAGTTCGAGTTCGATTCGAATAATTCGAGCTCGACTTCGATATAGAACTTAAATATATTTATTTATTATAATCGAACAAAATAATTCCGGCTCGAGTTCGATTCGTGAAATAGTTCGGCTCGGTTCGAGTTCGGCTAGAGTTCGAAAAATTCGAATTCGAATCGAATATCTACTCGAATAGGTTCGAGAAGTTCGCGAACAGGTTCGATTCGCTTACAGCCCTAAGCGAAACTGAGCCTAGGTAGGAGGGGGGCTGAACATATATAATAACATTCAACATGGGCTGAAGCCCAATATACTTTATCCAAATTATATATATATAGCCATATAGGAGACTGGATGCGGTCAATAGTCAATACCTAGACGATAGCTAGGTCCGTGAATCTTAGATTATGTATAAATCATGCCAAATCTAGTAATAGCAAAAAATCTTGTCTCCATTAACTTCCTAGCTCGTCTATATAAACTCAAGTATGTTTCGCCTCATATTTATGGACAAATCAATAGTATTCATCTATATTTCTGCCTACATTTCTCCTAAACCTCGATCTGATTTAAGAATCGGGTCTTTTCGAAAATACTTATGACGTCTTTTAACTTGCTATTTATTGTGATTTCAAACCATCGTAAGAGTCACACTCTCGTCGGTTTGTACATATCCCGAGCCGAACTCTCCAAACGAATAAAAAGAATATAGTCCAAAAGACTCGATTCGATTACATCAATTATTATTATTTATAACAATAAACTCAGAATTACTACTTTTCACTATAGACAGGATGGGTAAAACTCATTGGCTTTTAAATCACGAAGGCCAGAAAAATCACATTATCCACCATTTTTATTTTATAATATATTTCAGCTCCTGTCCTTATTGGATAATGTGATTGACGAAGTTTAGGATTAAAATAGTGACGGGTTGCGACATTTGGTTGCCCTTAGGGGGTTCTAACTTTGTGGTATTATCACAAGAGCTTGAATATTTTTATTTGTTGGATTTTGTTATGTTTCTTTGAATATTTAATGTGGTCAATTGCTTAACCAATTATCTAGACCCCCCCATGTCCCTTTACTAATGATAAGGTCAATTATGTTAAAAACATTGTAACTTAACCAAGAACTAAAACAGTTTAGATATGGTTTTCATCTTTCATATGTAAATTATGTATAAAAATCTTAGAGATTATATTAAAACTAAGAACTTTGATATTTCATGATATTTATAATGATTACTCTGTTTAATTATGTCCGTCTGATAAATTTTGTTATATCCAAACGTTATGATGTTTTATGATACTTTTTTTTTTGGATTATCGATAACGAATACATTGTGACACTAATAAAATTATTTTAAAGCCCTTGTTTTTAAAACATAGTGTAGATAGTAAATATGAAAATAATGTAAACGAATTTTATCCGGTCGAGATGCTTCTTCCTACTCTTACCTTGGGGATATCCTGCTGGAGGTGCACCTGAGCTACTAAAAAGGGTTCATCTCTTGAGATGACTTGAAATCATAATAACATATCAGAAGGCGTCGGAAGTGTTTTCAGTCAAACCCTTCCAATATTCAAGTCAGATCGGGAGAATAATAAGAAGAAGTATAGATGACTCTTGTGGGTTATAATAAGCAGAAATATAGATGAATGTTGTGGGTTTTTCAATCCCCTGTAATGCGAGGCGTATCTGAGTTTATACAGAGTGGTTACGCTGTTAACAAGGGCAACATATCTAGTACGTTATGCAACCATGCGTGATTTACGCTCAACTCAGAGATTTACAGGCTTATCCATTGCATACATATTGATCACTTCGGGATCTGTGGTTATCATGTCCGGATAAGACTGTTCCGCTTGGGGTGCATGTCGGAGTGCTCGGTCGAGCACCGAGACGAGATTCCTCGGAGTATCGGAATATATGATATAGTTGATATTGATAACTTAATATACCTTCAGCATATGTTGAGACTTGTTATTTCATTAGTTTTTTAAAAATAAAATTTAAAAGTGAATGATCGCTACTCTCATTATCATCATTGTTCAAGAAAAACTAGAACAAAGATTACATATTCAATTGACTTTGTATTATTCAAGCCTTCTTTGACGTTTGTTTTAAATTGATTTTAGAAAATAGTAAGCGACATAATGAGTGCAAAGTGTGTGTCTCTTTAAAAGTTTCAAAACTCTTTTATTTTGAAAAAAGACATTATGAATCGATTGTTCATTATCATGTTGGCAGTTTCCACCATCTCATCCACCATTTTCTACTCAAAAGCCTTTTATTGATCTTGTTGTCAAGTTGCAATGAAATGTTATTCTAGATTTGGAAAGATGTGATCAAGTGCCATTAGTATCAATACTATTGGGGTCCGCTTGGTACGTAGATATGATTATTAATGAATGGACTTTGAATGATAATTTAAAAATAGTTAAGAATATTTTGTATTACAGATTTACAAGTGTTTTGTTTGGTTCATTTTTATAAAGATGATTAAAAAGTGGTATAAATTTTTTGGACGAAAATACCCCCGAACTACCTCTCTTCCGTACCGCTGCTTTCAACTCCCAATATCTCATTTCATCCACCAATTTACTCCTCTCCACATCACCAAACAACGAGCAGGCATCCGATTAGAAGAAAGGCCCCAAGATTCAGCACACTCAGCCCAGCCAAGAGCTAGAAGAAGTAATGAAGGTGACCATAATTAAGATTATCCGGTATCCACCCGAGTTTTTTTTTTGCCTTTTCAAAATAATGCCACCAATTCATTCCATATATTCAACTCTTCCTTTTCTCATACTTATATTGTTTGCACAAAAAGATAAGCCCATAAATAAAAGCCGAGATGAGAGCCCAAACCTGTAGTTAAGTAGACCCGACCCATGAGTAAATCAAAAAGCAGAGTCTAACCAGTTGAAAGAACGTGTAACATGGACGGATCGCGAGGTCATGGCCAAGTAAGTGGGGAAACTCCCTTCAACATAAAAAGAAACGATCAACAATAAAAAAAAGGATATTGAACACATTCCAGCAAATCTGTACAAAAAATCGCTGCAAAAATCATTATTCAAAATTTTTGTTACATTTCTCGGTATTCAAATTCAGCTTTTTAGCAAAGTTTTGTTTATGTATTTTGTTTGTAAATTCCTACATCTTGTTGAAAATACAAGTAAATTCAGGTTTATACCGGTCTCTTCGTTTTCTTAGCAGTATATTAATTTAGAAGATTAGAACTAACAATCAAATTTAGTTCCTACTTTCGTTTGATTCACTACAAGTTAGATTTTTTACAAATTTTATACAAATCGGTGCTAAGGCACCTGTCACGTCCATCAATTTTCGCAAATAACACAAGCATATATATTTACTTTGGAATGTGTGAAGTTATTTGAATCAAGATAATCTCAGCCGTTAACGTGGTACTAGGCGGATCCAATTTTGTTTCAAGTGATTGTATTTTTTTTAATTGTTGTATGAAATCTTATTATAACAAAAATTTATTAATTAAAGATAATACGATCTCGATTTTTTCCAACCGGATCCGCCTTAAACGATCTTGAAATGTTTATTTTGATTTAATATTATTGTTGTTGTATCGACAACGAACATTCATACCATACCACACAAGTACACATTAATTGCAACCAATGGAAGCAATAAAACTAATATTATCTCACCTTATCCCAAATATATGGATTGTCCTTTGTTTTTCGATTTATGATATCTTATATTTTCTACCAATGCACCTATCTTGACTAAGTTTAGAAAACCCATTTTTTGATCGATAGAAGAGAAAAATTTTGTTTGCAAAATTTCTTTTGTGTTAGCCTATATAGAGAAAAAAAAAAACAAATTTGAGATGGATGAAATTGTAAAACATATGATTTAATGTTGTTAGCCCTATTATCATTTTTGATGCCCGGAGAAGTAACGTCTCAGCACTCTCGGGGGCGAAAGGGCTGTAAACGAATCGAACCGAGCCGAACTTTATGAAAAATTTAGTATTCGAGTTCGAGTTCGCCTATTCGAAGCTCGATTCGAAGTTCGATTTTTTGTCATCTGCGGCTCGAATTCGATTCGATAGAGAGCTCGAGTTCGACTTCGATATAGAACTTAAATATATTTATTTATTATAATCGAACAAAATAATTCAGGCTCGAGTTCGATTCGTGAAATAGTTCGGCTCGGTTCGAGTTCGGCTAGAGTTCGAAAAATTCGAATTCGAATCGAATATCTACTCGAATAAGTCCGAGAAGTTCGCTAACAGGTTTGATTCGCTTACAGCCGTAGGCGAAACTGAGCCTAGGTAGGAGGGGGACTGAACATATATAATAACATTCAACCTGGGCTGAAGCCCAATATACTTTTATCCAAATTATATATATATAGCCATATAGGAGACTGGATGCGGTCAATACCTAGACGATAACTAGGCCCGTGAATCTTAGATTATGTATAAATCACGCCAAATCTAGTAATAGCCAAATATCTTGTCTCCATTAACTTCCTAGCTCGTCTATATAAACTCAAGTATGTTTCGCCTCATATTTATGGACAAATCAATAGCATTCATCTATATTTCTGCCTACATTTCTCCTTAACCTCGATATGATTTAAGAATCGGTCTTGTCGAAAATACTTATGACGTCTTTTAACTTGCTATTTATTGTGATTTCAAGCCGTCGTAAGAGTCACACTCTCGTCAGTTTGTACATATCCCGAGGTGAACTCCCCAAACGAATAAAAAGAATATAGTCCAGAAGACTCGATCCGATTACATCAATTTTTATTTTTTATAACAATAAACTCAGAATTACTATTTTTCACTATAGACAGGATGGGTAAAACTCATTGGCTTTTAAATCACGCTGGCCAAAAAAATCACATTATCCACTTTTTTATTTTATAATATATTTCAGCTCCTGTCCTTGTTGGATAATGGGATTGACGAAGTTTAGGATTAAAATAGTGACGGGTTGCGACTTTTGGTTGCCCTTAGGGGGTTCTAACTTTGTGGTATTATCACAAGAGCTTGAATATTTTTATTTGTTGGATTTTGTTATGTTTCTTTTGTATATTTAATGTGGTCAATTCCTTAACCAATTATCTAGACCCCCCACGTCCCTTTACTAATGATAAGGTCAATTATGTTAAAAACATTGTAATTAACCAATAACTAAAACAGTTCAGATATGGTTTTCATCTTTTCATATGTACGGCATTTTTCCGAGGCAAGTAAATTTTGTATAAAAATTTTAGAGATTATATTAAAACTAAGAATTTGTTAAACATATTTCAAGATATTTATGATGATTAATTTGTTTAATTATTGCCGTCCGATAAATTTTTGTTATATAGAAAAGTTATGATGTTTATGACTCTTTTTGTTTTTGATGTTCGATTGCGAAAACATTATGACATCAATAAAATTATTTTAAAGCCCTCGTGTTTTAAACATAGTGTAGATGGTAAGTACGGGAAATAATGTAACCGAATTTACCCGATCGAGGAGCTTCCTCCTACTCTTACTTTGGGGATTTCCTGCTCGAGGTGCACCTAAGCTACTAAGAAAGGGTTCATCTCTTGAGATGACTTGAAATCATAATAACAGATTAGAAGATGTCGAAATTATTTTCAGCCAAACCCTTCCGATACCAAGTCAGATCCGGAGAATAATAAGAAGAAATATAGATGAATATTGTGGGTTATAATAAGCAGAAATATAGATGGATGTTGTGGAGGCGTATCTAAATTTATACAGAGGGGTTAGGCGGTTAACAAGGACAATATATCTGGTACGTTATGCAACCATGCGTGATTTTCGCGCAATCTCATAGATTTACAGGCTTATCCATTGCATACATGTTGATCACTCCAGGATCTATGTTTGTCATGTCCGGATAAGACCGTTCCGTCCGGGATGTCTGTGAGAGGACTCCGGTCACACCCCGAGATGAGATTCCTCTGAGTACCGGAATATATGATATAGTTGGTAGTGACAACTTAATATACTATCATATTTGTCGAGACTTGTTATTTCATTAGTTTTGTAAAAATGAAATTTTAAAAGTGAATGATCGCTGCTCTCATTATCATCATTCTTAAAAAAACACTAGAACAAAGATTAAATATTCAATTGACTTTGTATCATTCAAGCCTTCTTCGACATTTTTTTTTAAATTGATTTTAGAATAATAGTAAGCGACATAATGAATGCAAAGTGTTCGTTTCTTAAAAAAAAAAACTAGGAATTCTTTTATTTTGAAAAAGACATTATGAATCGATTGCTCATTATCATGTTGGCAGTTTCCACCATCTTCTACTCAAAAGCCTTTTATTGATATTCTTGTCAAGTTGCAATGAAATGTTATTCGAGATTTGGAAAGATGTGATCAAGTGGCATTAGTATCAATACTACTAGTACAATATTGAACAAAAGATTTAATATCGTATCATAAACAATATTTTAATTACCTATGTTTTCTTTAATAAATGTTACATGGTTTAATATTTGTAATATTATTATTAGGAACCTGATTGGGGGCTGGCCATGTGTCCGGTCTGGAGCATTATAATTTATCATTGGATTGGTCGAATTCGGTCACAACAAGAGGGCTCTTTTTAAAAATACAATAATAAAAAAAAATTTAAAACTAAGGTGAAAGACCCTCCACCACATATAGCGGGCGCTGCATTTAAAATGTAGCGTCCGCTGTAGACTACAGGGCCCGCTGCAGTCTAAGTTTTTTTTTTTTTTTTTGCTTTTTTAATTTTTTTTGAAAAAATAAATATATAATTTCGTGCATCAAAGATTAAATATTCAATTGACTTTGTATCATTCAAGCCTTCTTCGACATTTTTTTTTAAATTGATTTTAGAATAATAGTAAGCGACATAATGAATGCAAAGTGTTCGTTTCTTAAAAAAAAAAACTAGGAATTCTTTTATTTTGAAAAAGACATTATGAATCGATTGCTCATTATCATGTTGGCAGTTTCCACCATCTTCTACTCAAAAGCCTTTTATTGATATTCTTGTCAAGTTGCAATGAAATGTTATTCGAGATTTGGAAAGATGTGATCAAGTGGCATTAGTATCAATACTACTAGTACAATATTGAACAAAAGATTTAATATCGTATCATAAACAATATTTTAATTACCTATGTTTTCTTTAATAAATGTTACATGGTTTAATATTTGTAATATTATTATTAGGAACCTGATTGGGGGCTGGCCATGTGTCCGGTCTGGAGCATTATAATTTATCATTGGATTGGTCGAATTCGGTCACAACAAGAGGGCTCTTTTTAAAAATACAATAATAAAAAAAAATTTAAAACTAATGTGAAAGAACCTCCACCACATATAGCGGGCGCTGCATTTAAAATGTAGCGTCCGCTGTAGACTACAGGGCCCGCTGCAGTCTAAGTTTTTTTTTTTTTTTTACTTTTTTATTTTTTTTTGAAAAAAAATAAATTTA
>KV010001.1:436250-493779 GCA_001598015.1 Dorcoceras hygrometricum
TTAGACTACAGGGCCCGCTGCAGTCTAATTTTTTTTTTTTTTTTTTGCTTATTTAATTTTTTTTGAAAAAATATATATATAATTTCGTGAATTTGAACTTGATGTCGTTTACGAGGAAAACTTATACATGTAATTATATATCAATTTTTATAATGAATTTCCAAAAAAATTTCAAATTGAAAAATATGTGTTGGGTAGTTTCGAAAAATATTTATGGTTTAGACTTCAAAAAATATGTGTTGATAGTTTATGGTTCTTAAAACAAACATTATTTAGTTTAACTTAAATATATATAAATTAAATAATATTTATTTTAAAAAATTAAATAAATATTTTTAAAAGTTTACCAAAAATAACACAACAATATAAATTTCCTTATTTTACTGAACTAAATCATTTTATATTTTTATATCTTGTTTTCCTAAAAAATATGTGTTGCGCAGTTCTGAAAAAATTTTGGAGCTTAAACTTCAAAACTTTTTTAAAATATTTATTTATTTTGTAAAACCAATATTATTTAATTTAACCTCAATATATATAAATTAAAACTATTTATTTTAAAAAGTAAATAAATATTTTATAAAGCGTACCAACAATAGACATTTCATTATTTTACTGAACTAAATCCATTTATATTTTGTTATCTTGTTACTTTCTCAAAAATCTATTCCCTTTTTAAAAAATATGTGTTGCTATTTTTTTCCAAACCTTGGTGGGAAGTGGGAACGAAATCTCACCAAGTGCCACTAAGCCAATGAATTGTGATATCTTAAATATTTATTATATATATACACAATTATTTAAATTTGAATTTTTTTAAAAATATTTTTTTTGTAGTATTAAAATTTTTATATTTATTTTCAGTTAACTATGATTGATAATCTGAATATAATTATATATTTCATTTTTTAGATCTTGTGAAAATATATTTTTATACACATTTTATATATATTATTATTATTATATATATCGATATTTTTTTTTATAAGATATCAGTATACTGATTCAACAGTTCGATTCAACCGATCCGATTGAGTAGACCGTTTTTTTAAGGTCGAACAATTTGATCACGCATCCGATTATGAAAATACTCCAATCAACACATTGTACCTGGTTTGGTAAAAAGCATGGAGCTGTAACATTATATCAAAATTATCAAATCCTTAACTCGAAAGTTACAATAATGAAAGTCAGTTATGACAATTTATCAGTATAATATTTATTATTATATAATATTATGGCAGGTCACCTCATTCATTCCCTCTTTGACCTACACGTTAATTAATCATTATATATAATTGTTAAAGTAACATGTTGAAGAGTGAGTTAATTGCATTTAAAAATTTGTCACCAAGATAGTTCTCTTATATTTAAAATATTACTTATATTTAAAATTAATATGAACACATTTATTTGCTCTCTATTTTAACAAATACGTTATAAAATATTTTCTTTTAGTGTGTAAACCTGAATCATTTTGGCAGAACATAATATGATTTTATTTGATCTTATTGATATTCTTAAATGAATGGGAGTTTAACCTTTTAGGTTCTTATTGTTTAGATTTCAGTTGAAAGTGATAGGCCCTTAATGGTCCTTAACAAAATCAATGGTAGTATTAAATTTAGACAAATTTTTTTTAAAATAAAAAATTCTAAAACGTCATATATAAAACATTTTCTCCCGGAAATACCAAATATAAATTATTATATGATGCATTAGTCTTTCAAATCCTCGACTGTTCCATTCAAATTCATTAATTAGTCTGTCAAATTTCTTACACTAATTTGCTAAAACTATAAAAATTACTTATGTAACATTTGATTTATTCAGATGGAGTGTGAAATGATGCATTCTTGATTCTTTTTCCCACTGAATCTCATCCTATTCTTTCTAAATAAGCTTCATGCAAGAGAAAACAATGCACACAAGGGATCGCAAAATTGCATGAGAAGAAAGAAGACACAAAGATTCGGTTATCACAACTTCATAAAGACATATTTTTCAACTTTTCTCTTGTCTAATCCACTCAATATAATGTCATAAAAACCAAGAAACGAGATTGATCGTCCAAAAATATACCATCCCTATGTCTTTGAATCCCCCGAATGATGGAGTTTCCGGCGCCGCCGGGAACTTCCAGCTCTATTGGTGCTACCAATGTCATCGGATGGTGAGGATCGCGTACGAGGACCCCTCCGACATCCTTTGTCCTCGATGCTTCGGCCAGTTCTTGTATCAGATCGACGTTGCAAGGCGGCCTAGGCCGGTTCTTGAGTTTACTTCATTCGACCCTTCTCCAGAGGCAAGGGTTTTGGAAGCACTTTCCCTCATGTTGAGCCAACCTAATAGGGCAGAAGGTGGTGGTTTGGAGCGAAGAGGGGTACGAAACCGGGGAAGACGTCGCCATAGGGATATGGATGATCCCATAAACCGAACCTGGCTTTGGCCTAGGAGAAGAAACCCTATGTTTGATGAAGATATTGATGGTTGGGGCCCGGAGAGTGGGATTCTGGCCAGGCCTAGAACCTGGATCATCGTTCGGCCTACTCGCCGGGATCAAGACAGGGAGAGGCTAGTCCGAAATGGGGCTGGGGTGGATCCAGAGAACTACTTTTCTGGACCAGGATGGCAGGAGCTAGTAGAGGAACTAACCCAAAATGACAGGCCAGGCCCTCCGCCAGCTCCCGAGTCGGCAATAGAAGCCATTCCTACGGTAAAAATTACTCCATCCCATCTGCAAACGGGCACCGAATGCCCCGTGTGCAAAGAGGAACTGAAAATTGCAATGGAAGCAAGGGAGCTGCCATGCAACCATGTGTACCATTCTGATTGCATCATACCTTGGCTCCGGCTCCACAATTCTTGCCCCGTCTGCCGTCTTGAGGTGCCGCTTCCAGGTGAGATTCGAACGGATGAATCACAAAATGAAGGAGGCAGGGCGCAAAGGTGCTGGAGGCTAAGGCAACTAGCCGCCAACATGTGGCCATTCCACTCCAGACATAGGCATCTTTAACCACATCTATAGTAATTAACTGTGATGCGCTTGTTACCATACTGTTCGTCCTTCTATTCTAATTTCTAGATGGAGTTCAGAGAAACTATTTTATGAATCTATCCACCAGAGACACCTCATGTAAGTAAAACAAATTATTAACTTAGATACCACTTCAAAGAATCAAACAGGTGATTGGAATGTCATTGGAACCAAGGTCTACACTGGCATGTACAGAAAATGTCGAATGCAAATAATCTAATTATTCATGGTTGTACTCACCCTCATCACCTTGAGTAGAGACCACAAATATATTTAGTGGTCGTGTTCATTGTTCATGTAGGGGTATAGTCTTAAGTTTTCCCCTCCATCATCATTTAAATAATCATGCCAAGGAATTTGGTCACCTGGAATACAATTTCTTGAATTTGGAGAAAATTGGACAACAAAACAATAGTGCAATATAATTTACAGCAAAATAAGCCATATCCTTATAAAAATCATCAAAATTAAAATGGAACAGTAAACAATTTCTCGTAATACATATTGAGAAAGCTTGAAGATACTTAGAAAGAATGCTAACATCTATTCATTATAACTGAAAGATAAGATAAATATAAAGATAAGGAGTTTGAAGATGAAATAATCCCTCAAGCTAGTGAATAGATATTTATCATTCATAGCTTGCGTGTGAACTGCTCAAATGCCGTCTTAGAGAGGCTCTTAGTCAGCATATCTGCCACCTATTGTCCCGAAGGGATATAACACATGCAAACATGTTTGTGATGCCCAAAAATCTGAGATATCCACATAAACAAATAAAATAATTAATTGATAGATAAATTGATTTTCAATGTCGTCATTATTAATTTTAAGAAATTTTCTAACATTGACTTTCTTATGGCTAGAATTCAGGATTTTGGTTCGAGAGGAGATTTATGGAGGAAGACAGCCGAGCTTGGTATCTGCTACGTTGAAAATTTATTCAAATAGTTTTTTTTCGAGGGAAAAATATTTTAATGATGATTTATGAAATTTATGACGGATTTAAATCCATCGATCTTTTTGAAGTTTATGTTTATTATTTTTGGCAAAATTTAAGTGCGCTTTTGAATTTATATTTATTTTTTTTTTGGCTAAAATAAAGCGCGCTTTTTAAGCTGCTCTAAATTTTGGCACTTTTAAAACCCCAGTATATATTTAAATGCCATTAACTTATTTTAAAAGTTGTGTCTTTTTATCCTCAATTTGGTGTAGCACCTTTAGAGGCTAGATTTATTTTTTATAGAAGGACAAGTTCCCCTCCTCCCCCACAGATTCTCACGTAAATAACACAAAATAGAAAGGGAGAGGTATCGGCTAGGTTCTCAAGGAGGCCGAAATTTCTGAGGAACATTCAGGGAGTTCGGATCATGCTCATGATGTACATTCTACCGGAGGCCACCTCTCAACAGCCGGCAATATTTTGAGGCAAGTTAATGTTGGCTCAGCGATTGATCCAGATCACGCTCCCAAGGTGCAACGGAAGTTTTAAAATTTTATTTGCCCGATACGCATACGCAAATAAAAACATAAACAAACATGCATATGATGTTTGAGAGTTACCTTTGGAGACTTCGCGTACGGCTCCAACTATTTCGATTTTACACGACAATGACACTTCAACGGTTGAATCTCCGGTTGCTCACCTAATCCAATCCACAATCGATTTTCAAGTTCCTTCGCTGCATTTCACTAGAATCACAACGAATTGTCACGAACAGAATCTCCTCGTCAAGAAGATCGGAATAAGGTACGACTATAGTGGAAGCTTCGGCTGGCAACGACGACGACGACGACCGATTTGGGGATGGAAAAGTGAGCCGTTGTGGGGAAAGGAGAGCTATGATTTAATAATCAAGGGGTGAGAGAATGTGTCTCTTCATTGATTTATAGGTAGAGGGATAGAGTTTGAGTTGGGCAAAACAGTGAACATTCGGTTCAAGTCAAACAGTAAACATTCATTTCGACTCCCCCGATTATGATCTCATCCTAATCCAGATCGATGATCAGATATCATCGATATGTTCAGTTTACAAACTGATCATTATGATGAAAAATCAAATTTTTGGTCCACTAAATCTATATATTACGGGTTTACTCCAACTACTCATTTTGGAAGTCATACTCCCACTTCCCTTTCCACATGCTCAACACGTTTAGCTCCATATCCGTACGGAAATTGGGAAATCAGTACTTGTGTTACCCTAAATGGTTCAGAGATACAGCTAGCCATGAGATCACAACTCCTTGTGACTCCGAAAAAATATTTTCAGCCTTACCCATTGGACCTTGGTAAAGTGTCTAGCAACATCGCCCCATATTCCCTTAGGTATCACTGATAGTGCCTGCAAGAACCAGTCGGTCATGGTAAAATACATATGGTTCTTTCATCTCATATATCCCCATCGAGTCAACGATCATTGGTAAATCAAGAGTCGCTAGAGATTAGATAGCATGCATACATCCTGGAGATCAAATAGCAACATCATATGTGCTACTAGGTAAACCCATTTACCTAAATCATATCTAGTACTCTAAACCAGATATTTGTCACACTATTATCTTCTCAGATAGCATATGATATAAATGCACAAGGGCGAGCGATGAATCATCGACAACAAAACATCGACTCCTACATGCATCGGGACCGCACCCAATCCCACCACCTGATGACCTGCATGGAGTCGGTAAATGGGTCAAAGTGAGGTGTCTATCATATAGAGTCTCAATGATATTTTGAGTAATGAGGACTAATCTATACAACCAAGACCTCGGACGCATCCACTCGACAATGATAACCACTTAGAATGTCGATCGAGGGTAGTTTGATAGATCACCAGGTCACTATCCATCATGCATGCTTAGAACATCTCCATGTTCCCTATAATAAAACGTGGTACTTTGCATCGCAGATGCGAGTCTCAAGCTCGTGCAACCTTATCCTTTTTTGAACGGTCCAATCAACTAGGAACTCGTTTGAACACACGATAACTATTAAATGTGTTTCATGATAGCCATCAAATCCATTATCACATCTAACCTACACTATAGTGCATGCAAGGTATTTATCCAACAAGTTTTTAATCATAATAATTAAGATAAATAATGCCATAAAATACAAATTTCATAAATAAAGATCGTTTTACATAGAGTCAACGAAAATCCACATACCATAAGTTGGCTAGTTGGGCACCTACTTTAATAATAATCCCCTTTTTCTGCATCGATGATTTCCTATTATGCATGAAGGTTCTTTTTCTTTTCGTTTATGAAAGTTTTTCTATTTCACGAGGTAGCAACTAAATCATATTTCCCTAAGCATGTACGGTGTGCAGTGTCATGACCCAGTTTTGTGTATGAACTAATTTTTAAAAAAAATTGTGTAAGTATACGATCGATCTACATACTTCACGGCATATGCGTGTAGCATATTTCAGTGTATGCGCTTGGCTATGTCTGTGAGTCTGCATGTATTTCTGGACGTGCGTGATTCCCCTCGTGTGTGGCTGCTGTCTCTTTTTTTCCTTTATTCTTTCTATTTTGATCATAGGTGTATGTCTTGGTCTCGTGACTGAAAATTTTCCTGAGTATAGATGTGCGTGTGTTGATCATTCATGAGATTTTTTCTACAGAACTTTCGAACCTGCATGAATATAGCGTTGTAATTCCACCTTCGGTGAGTCTGCTACTTTGCCGTCCGTTTTGATTGGCTGTGTGCGGGTGTTGCCCTCTGTGTTCATTCATTTTTTTGTTTGTTGCTGTTTATACTGCTGGAAAGAAAAAAAAAATTCTTGCATGAGGTGGCTAATGGAAGTGGAAAGTAAAGCCTTTGTTGGAGGAATTTAAGGGCTACACATATCTTCCAAAAAATTTTTATCCAAGGAAATAAATTGAGTCCTGAATGGGAAAACCGTGATTTGTTGAAAAAAAATTTTTGGAAGCCTTTTCTCCATTCTTGAGGGTCGTAAGCTTTTTGTTCCCAAAAAAAAAAACAAAAAATAAATTTTTTTTTTCAAATTTGTGAGTGTGTGCGAGTCCTTATGGTGGATTTATTGATTAGAAATTTATGGGTTATTATTGAAAGGATTATATTTTGAGGAAAAATTGTTTTGAGGTTTGTATTGAATTGTAGCAAAGTTATGACTGATATTACAGACGTGTGGATATCGACCGATGGGTCGGGATGCCCAGCAAAATTACTATGGGCATGTGGATGTCGATCGACGGGTCGGGGTGCCCCGCTGACTTGACTGTTTACGGGCGTGTGAATGTCGATATTCGGGTCGGTGTGTCCCGCCAAATTATTGGATCCATATGAGCTTATTTAAGAGACTTGACTAATGACTGCAGGAAGTTTCTGAGCCATACCTCATAAAATAAATGGAGGAGTGTAAGTATTTTTGAGGTTAAATTGTTTATTTGAGGTGAAGGGAACTTCGAAGAATTTTATTAAATGACGTTTATTGAGTTTGAGGAAAGAAGGGTTATTTTATTTAAAAATATTTTATGCATACGCATGTATTATGTATTATTTGCTATACCTAATGTTTACTTGTTGGCCTTTAGGCTCACTAGATTTAATCGATGTAGGTGCTGATGTATAGGCGATGCTGGTTGGTGGGGTGAGAGGGCACTTATCGATGGACACACGTTTTTCATATATTAGAACGTTTTTATGATTTAGTAAATTTTTACTCCTTGAGGAAAAACATTCTCATGAGTATTTATTTGTATTTTTACAGGTTCATGATTTGATGTTTACGATGATGCCTGATTGAATCAACCTTTACGAATTAGTTAGTATTTGAATTTCATGATTATGTAGAATTTAAAGGTATTGAGGAAAGAAAGAAAAGTAATCTTCTTATTATTCAAAAGCTTACATGCACCTATTATAAATAGGCGATGGAGTGACAACTTAGCAAAGCCAAATCCCTACATTTTAGCATATAGATAACTACAATATCTCCTAGGCCCTGTTTGTTATGCGTGATAGGAATAATAAAGGATTGTATATGTGAGGGATAGTAAGAGGAAATATGTGGATAATTAATAGGGTGTGATATATTATACATCGTTTGATTGACACTGATTAGAAATGATTTGTTATCTTAAAAAAACAATAGAAATGAAATACAGATTACCGAAAATTTCCTCCAAATGACTATGGCAAAACTTTCTATCTTCTATTCTCCTTCACTCCCACTTTCCCTTTTCTGAGTTGCAAACGAGTGGCTGAGAAATTCTTCATCTTCTTTACGACAAATTTCCCTTTCCTGAGTTGCAAGGCGACTCCATTGTCGTTGTGGGAATGGGTCAATGCTTCTCCGATAGGCGGGAGATTTGTCTAACAATCCAAGAAAGTTTTACTTCATCTTTCCCACCTTCTTGAAGCATGAAAAGAAATTTTTGCGGTATGATGAATATCATCATACCCAAAGCATGCCTAATATGCAGACATCTTTTACAGGAAGTGCGTGAAGCTGTGGACCGATCACCAGTTGTGTTAAGAAAACAACAGCTCCTGGATGAAATAAAGAACAACACATAAGCTCCGTTTGGACAAGTTTTTTTAAAATATTTTTATAAAAATGTTTTAAAAAAAATCTTACGGAAAGTTTTTTAAAAGATAAGTATGTGTTTGGACAAATATTTTATAAAAATATTTAGATAATTGTTTTAGTAAATGATTTATAATTAAGAAATAATATTAAATAGCATTCAAATAAATACTTTAATAAAAAAATATTTAATTGATCATTCATATAAAGGTGATCCTATTACAGGAATAGACTCAGGTACACCTGTTACAATTTTCACCCCATTCACCTATATATTAAATCCATCTTACGTAAATTATAAATGGGTGTGGTTACTTTTGAAATTCGCCTACATAAGCATATGAATTTTGAATCATGGTTTGAGATTTATGATCTCGAATGTCTCAATTCAAAAGAACCCATAGCAAAACTATGGATACCCTTTGTGATCGTCCATGAAGATCCTCTTGCTTCCTTACCAAATCTCTTAAAATTTCGCATTTATTATATCATTCAAAATAAGGACAAAAATTTTGTAAAAAACCTGATTTGATTTGTCCTATGCTTCGACATTGATCCTCTGATCTGGTTTACTAATTTATACCCAAAATTGAGTTGACTTTACTCAACATCCACTAAGTTGACTTTACTCAATTTGCACAATTTATAGACCTAAACTAACCAATAAGGCTCCGAGCTGATTTTTGTCTTCACCAAAGTTTAGACCATTTTCTCAACATAGAATGCCTTCTTAACATGGAAACTAAATGGGAGAAATGTTTTTTTTAATTCTTGATATTCTTTTATGTGCTATTGTTTTAGATCATAGTCTAAATTTAGATGGTTTAGGGTTATTGCTTACCATATATTATGATTCTTTGAACACAATTGCTAAAACATGTTCTTTTATATGATTTTGTTTAGTGTTTGACATAATTTAAATGAGATTTATAATTAATATAGTGTGAAATATGGTACATAAATATGTACACAAGCACAACAATCTTCCATCACTAGTAGCAATACATCTAGACTATTTAAGGCACAACTTTTGTTACGCAAGCGGACGAAACATCAACGAGAATTCTCAAGTTCTAGTCAGGAACTAAAAATTCTTTTACCATTACATTCTATTTTTAGTGATGCATATGAGGCGACATTCGACATACCGCGATGGTAAGGGTAAAAGAAGCAAATGTATCCCATTTTGTCTATAATGACAAAAGAAAATCTTTACATGTCATGTTTCCATTGTTGCAATAGAGCAAGCCTTTAGCATGAGAGCATACGTTGAACGAGAGGGGATCTATAATCAAAAGGGACAATTTGGAAGCCCAATGCTTACTTAACAATTGGTCGAGAGCTGCAACACAAACAAAAGATTACCAAAATGATGAAAGACCAAGATGACACCGAAGGCACTTCTGGAATAACGACCAGAGGCACAAGCGATTAGATGAGTTTTGTTTTAAAATTCAAATTTATTTTTTAACCAATTATTAATTTTTTGCAATCAAATTTGAATTTAAATATAATACAAGGACGATTTATTATTTTTTAAATTGTATTTATTTCGATACATTTTTTCCTTTATATTTTGAGTTTTCATTTATTATATTCAAATTCAATTTTTTATAATTTATTCAATTTTTAAAATGGAAACGTAGTGACTCCAAAAGGTAAAAATGATTCAAAAGTGCCCAACTACTCAGAATTACCGTTGTATTTCTCTCAGATATCAGGGAATCATAGGGAAATTTAGAGAACGGTATAGAATTTGACAATCGCCAATATTTCATACTATAACGAACCAAAAACTCGTTAAGAAACATGAAGAAAATTCTTGACGCCTTAAAGTAAATCCAAACAAGAGTCAAAACCCTAGAACGTTTACTCAGTTTTAGTAATAGGACTACGGGAGAAGGTTACCACCATCTTTTAATACAGACCCCTACTTAGACGTGGCCACGAGTCGGATCGAGTAGGTTTTGGGTCCAACCCTTCGGGTTTCCAGTTGCAAATTCTCAAACCCGAGCCCGTAACCATGAGACATTGCTACGGTAGGCCTAAAACGGTCCCAGGCCCGACTCTTATTATTTAAAAAATATGTTTTTTTTAAAAAAAAATCAAAATTAAGTTTAATAAATATATTTTTGTGGTCTAACCTTGGTTAGATTTTCTTGTTTTCGATATTCCGATGTTGGGAATACCTCTCGAAAAGAATAAATTTCGAATATAAGTTAGATCCTTTATTTTTTCGAAATTTCTCTTTTGTTAAAATAATAATTACATATCTCGGAATATTTTTGAGGATTTACTTCCCAAAAATTTCCCTCCAGAATAAGAATACAGATCCAAAACCAAAACGCCGATTCCAATTCCCAATTTCTGGCTTCTTCCAACACAAGTTTGTCTTGCCACGCCAACCACCGCAGGCAATGGTCTGACAAAGGAAGTACTTGGCTGCCGAGGTAAGAATCCATGAATTTCCTGTCGATTTATTGTCGGTGAAAGAGTTAATTATTTACATTTAGCTCTATCTTGCCCAAGACTAATTTTTTGTTTCTCTCCAAATTTCGAAAACTATTGACAATATCCAGTTCGTTCGTCTGGCTTGCTGAAATCTGTTCCCATTTCCTAATTTATCTGAGAAACGTGCGGGTTACAGGGTAAATAAGTGTAATGTTTAATGGGTATCCAAGTTTCTTTTATTTGTGGTTACTCCTGCCAGTGATTTTGTCCGCTAAATTTTAGTTCAAGGCAGTAGGATTTTATGTTTAATGGGTATCCTTCATATCTGATTGTTGTTGCAAGCGCTGTGCAACAATTTTTCTTTTACATATTTTGGAAATGCATATCAACACACACTGTTGTTGTGAACCAGAACCATACGGCCATGAATAGTTCGGATCAGCAACAGGTGCCTCTGAACCAGAACCGGAAGCAGCAGCTTGCAGCTGTGGGAGGTGTAGCGCCGAGTGGGCAAATGGCCTATGCCACTTCCTATCAAACAACACCAATGGTGGCCACCGGCACTCCAGCTACTGCCGTTTCTTCTCCAACTAATTTTCCCCCTCAACAACAGCTCGGGAATTATCATCCAGCCCAGCAGTTCCATAGTCAGCAGCAGCAGCAGCAACTCCAAGGTTTCTGGGCCAGCCAAATGCAAGAAATCGAGCAAACTATCGAGTTCAAGAACCACAGTCTTCCACTAGCTCGCATAAAAAAGATAATGAAAGCTGATGAAGATGTCCGAATGATATCTGCCGAAGCTCCGGTCATATTTGCTAAAGCTTGTGAGATGTTCATCTTGGAGCTGACGATGAGGGCTTGGATACACACGGAAGATAATAAGAGACGGACCCTGCAGAAGAACGACATCGCTGCTGCAATTTCAAGAACAGATGTGTTTGACTTTCTGGTTGATATCATTCCTAGAGATGAGTGGAAGGAAGAGAGCCTCGGAATCACTAAAGCTACTATTCCATTAAATGAGATCTCCTGCAGATGCAGTTCCATATTACTATGTCCCCCAACACAATCCACAGCTTGATCAAGCTGCACTTTACGGCGGTCAACCGTCGAGACCACCTCTCTCTTTCATGGCCTGGCCACAGTTGCATAATCAACAGCAGCCACCGGAGCAGCAGCCAGGTGATTGTTGTTGCAAGAGACAAAAGAGATGCCTTCCTCAAGAAATGGTTTTCCATATTCTTTTACAACTTCCTGCTCAGGTTATAGGTGATGTGATGAGGCACGTTTGCCGAGAATGGAACCTTATGATTCGTTCCCCAGATTTCATCCACCACCATCTACGGAATTCAAAGTGTGGAATTTTGTTGCAGCAGTTTGGTACGAATCACAATGCGATTTATGTAGAAATTCGCCGAGGTTGTGTCGAGATATTTAAGTTTGACTGTGGCCTTAAACGTCTAGGATCTACCGGCTGCAATGGTCTAGTATTGTCCTGTCATTCAAAATACAGGGACGTTATATGTGTTAGTAATCCCTTAACAAAGCAACAGGTTTTTCTTCCTCCATATTTCCATGACATAGGATTCCTTCGACAATTTGCATTAGCATTTGTTGAAGCTTCCATGGAGTATAAAGTGGTTGACGCATTTGGTCTTGGATCATTTACAACCATGCGAATTGCTATGCTAACAATTGGAGTTGATAGAGTTTGGCGCCATATTGACATAGAACACTTGGCTCTCACAACTGGGGACGCTCCCAGGGGATTTCCATTGGTTACAGGAGGTTATGTACACTGGATTGGCAGAACATTTGTTTTGACTTTGAATGTAGAGACTGAAACCTTTTACAAGTTTCCGATGCCTCCACTGGAAAAGAGAATCGGAGAGTTTCTACCAATGGGCAGTAACCTTTCGGTTGTTTATGGCTCCAACGTGTTTTTCAAGGATGTTTGGGAAATGAATTCGGAAACTGGAGAGTGGACCAAGTTGTTCAGCTTTGATTTGGAGCCTGTGCATTACAGATTGAAAGACTTCTTTGGCAAATATGAGGAATTAATAGTTCCCATGGGTTGGTTAGCAGTCAGGGAGGTCTTGGCTTTCACTACTTTATATGATCAAACACGCTTCATAGCTTATAATTTTAAGACAGGAGAAATTCAGTCGTTCGACTTGGACACTTATGGTCCGAACAATGATAAAAAAGAATACTATTTTTTCCATCATGTGAACAGCCTTGTTTGGTTGGAAGGAGGATTGCAAGTGGAGAAAAGATGGGGGAATAAGAATTCAAGACTGTAGTGCACTAACATGCGATTCTAAATGAGGTCTCGTAATTGATTTGATTGTTGGCGGAACTGTACTCTTAGTCGATGGGAGCATATATTTGATGCTGCATGTGTTTTTAAATTATCTTTTTCGCATTTCATGTGAGTTCTTAGATAGATTGTAATCTTATGATGAAAGAAGATACCTTTCTGGAAAACTTGAAGTTGTTTTTAATTAATAAACTATTGTTTTGGAGCTTGAATCTATTGAACCGTACTGTTATTCCAATTTGTTGCCTGATGCGAGTGGCCTGTAGTATGGTGTACAAAGTTTCTTCTAAAAAAATTGTGGTCATAGTTGTGCATGAAAGTAATCTGTTTGTATAACTGTTAACTAGACAAAAGAGACGACCGCAAGATCGGATAAATCGAAGGTGCAAGACAATTTACTTGATGGCGTTTTCTGGTGAAAGCGAGATGGTAATGATATATATCAATCATTCGTGAACACATTAGAGTGGCTGTCCCAACTTTCATTTTCGTCGATATTTCCAATCATGCATACATGCACACACACCCCAAAGTTTCTCAAAATATTTGTCAATGAGGAGATCGATGAAACGGATTTTAGAAACGGATCCGGGTGGATTGTTATAATTAACTGTGCAATCGGTCAAATATTTTTTCCAATTTTTAGTGGGATTTGACCCCAAGATCTTATGAACTGAAGTATCACCTTTTGCCAGTAAGACAATGGTTTCTGATATCTTATTGTTAATATTTATTATATATGTGCATGATTATTTAGAATTTGAAGTTTGTTAAAAATATGATTATTTCTAGTTTTGAATTTTTGTATTCATATTTCAATTTTTGATATTTGGATATACTTATACATATTTCAGTTTTTAATCTTAAGAAAATATATTTTTATTTCTATTTATATATGTTTTCTAGATATTAATATTTAAATATATTATATTTAGTAAATATTAATATTTTTTATGACATGCCAGTATTCTCATTCGACCAGTTAGTTGAACCGATCCGTTGATTAGACCGTTTTATTAAGTTGAACAGTTCAGATGGAGCTTCGAGTTAGAACAATTCAGATCAACTTAGAGCAGTTCAGATGAGAACAATATCGAATCAGCAGTTCAGAATCAGCTCAGGGCAGAAGAGAACAGAATCAGCTCAGATCAGTTGAAGCGCAATAATAGATCAGATTAGAATCAGCTTAGAGAAGAAACAGTTCAAGGATCAGAAGCAGTTCAGATCAGATTAGAAGCGCATAAAGAATCAGAACAGCTCAGAACGTAGAACATATCATATAGGGAGATCAGCTCAGATAAGCAGCTCGGATGGAATCAGCTTAGAGTTCTAAACTGAAACAACAGAGCAAGATCAGCTTAGACCAGATCAGCTTAAAGGAGAATAGACAAGTAGAACAGATCATATGAGTTCAAGAGTAGTCAGCACACAAAACGGACAGAATCAGCTTAGAATATACAGAACAGAGCAGCACAGATAGAATCAGGAGAGAGTCGCTCAGATTAAAACAGCTTAGAGCTGAAAGAGGAAGAACAGAACTGAACTGAACAGATCAGATAAGAAGCGAGCAGCTTAGAACAACTCAGAAGGAAAGCAGCTCAGGTAATCAAGAACAGTATAGCCTGTATCAGATTAGATTGGAGCCTTGCAATAGATCAGTTCACATAATAAGAGAAGAGCTTAATTGATAGAATAAATCAGCTCGGAGTCCATACAGATCAGCACACGCTATCAGATCACGAGCAATGCAGTTTGAACATTAGCGTATACGAAGACTGGATTAAAGTAGTTCAAACTGATTTGTTACGTCTACATCAGGTTCAGAAGATGAACTTAAATGGCCTCACCTACAGATGTACGTTGAAAGGACACAATATCAGAAACTTTACAGAAATTTTTCAATGGCTATGAACTTGTGTCCAACGGATATATCAGAGCAGAGACTATATATATATCGAGAGCTGAACTGAAGAAAATAGGGTGTGCGACGAGAGAGACGAAAAACCAAAAGAAAAACAGTCAAGAGCTGGTGTCCAGGTGTGAGTTGGTGCACAACCGAGAGCTTAAACTCAGAATCACTATATTCAACTGCACAACTGTGGAAGAAGATGAAAATATTAGCTTAGAAAGAAGCATTTCCCAATGTGTGACAAACATTTGAGAGAGTGAGCTTACACTGTAATATTTCTCACAAACAGATTCACTCACAAATATGGGAGCCGGAGTTGAAAGGAATAGTTGAGTGAATTACAAATCAAAACTTATCAAAGCTGTCTTGACCCAAAAACATAAACTTAGGGTTTTGTCATCTTTCTCATAGAGATGATAAATAAGTGAAAACAGAGTGTCTAGGAGTCTCAGCTTTGGGCAGTGGGTAAGTCCTAGCTGAGATGGGTTTGTACAGATTGTTGTAAGATCAAAGTCTTCTCATGAATCATTCCAGCAATGAAAGAAAGGGAGACGTATGACATTCAGTTTCGAACTTACAGAAACAAATTCTGGTGTTTTCTTTACAGTTTTCTGTTTTTACGGTTTTCCGCATACATTCACTTGCATCGCATTTTTTAAAATCATTAGATTTCAATTTTTAGAGAGTAGTTCAGGTTGTTTCGCATGATTTATTATCATACCTGATTATTTCTTGATGCTAGAAACCTATCAAGAACCAGAGCTATTGCAGCTCATATATTCGTTCATTCAGATCGTGTCCAGCCATGCTCCGTGCTGATTCAGCTTAGACACAACATGTTCAGCACACAGAGCTGGTCAGCCCCTCCCCACACCGTGCTATTTTTAAAATCCATTTTGAAATCACGCGATCTGAATTTTTGATCCATTAATTGGGTCCCAAGCTGTGTGAGAGCTCCCAGATACCATTCTCGGACCCATCAATCTCATTGATTTTCTTAATTGAATGGGAATTTAACCTTTTCAGGTTTAACTTTTGACATTATCATTTGTTTATATTTCACTTGAAGGGCCCTTAATGGTCCTTGACAAAAATCAATGGTAGTAGTAAATTTAGACTATTTTTTTTAAAAAAATTGTAATACGTTCTACATAAAACATTTTCTCTCGGAAATTCCAATTCCAGTGATCGGAATAATATAAATTAATGAAGGTGGCACATGAAGATAGCAGTTTTAGGCTCCTGGGAAAAATAATTATAAAACTCCTCGACTGTTCCATTCAAATTCATTAGTTTTTCAAATTTCTTAAACTAATTTACTAAAACTATATAAATACTTACGTAACATTTAATTAGCAGATGGAGTATGAAATTATGCATTCTTGATTCTTTTTCCCACTTATTCTCATCCTATTCATTCTAAATAAGCTTCTTGCAAGAGAAAACAATGGACACAAGGGATCGCTAAATTGCACGAGAAGAAAGAAAACACAAAGATTCGGTTATCACAACTTCATAAAGACATCTTTTCAACTTTTCTCTCGTCTAATCCACTCAATATAATGTCATAAAAACCAAGTAACGAATTGATCGTTCAAAAAATATACCATCCCATGTCTTTGAATCCTCCGAATGATGGAGTTTCCGCCGCCGCCGGGAACTTCCAGCTCTATTGGTGTTACCAATGTCATCGGATGTTGAGGATCGCATACGAGGACCCCTCCAACATTCTCTGCCCTTGATGCTTCGGCCAGTTCTTGTATCAGATCATCGTTGCAAGGCGGCCTAGGCCGGTTCCTGAGTTCACTTCATTCAAACCTTCTCCAGAGGCAAGGATTTTGGAAGCACTTTCCCTCATGTTGAACCAACCTAAGAGGGCAGAAAGTGGTGATATGGAGCGGAGACACCTCATGTAAGAAAAACAACTTATCTACTTAGATACTACTTACAAGAATAAAACAGATGGTTGTACAGAAAATGTCGAATGCAAATAATCTGATTATTCATGATGATTTGGAAATATGTACCCACATACATATAATGGTTGTACTCACCCTCATCACCTTGAGTAGGGGACGAATACATTCCACAAATATATTTAGTGGTCATTTTCATTATTCATGTAAGGGAGAGACGTAACTATAGATCGGAAATAAAACCAAGTTTAATCTTAGTTTCACTCTTCATCAACATTTATTTGGAGAAAAGTTACAACAAAACAACGGTGCAATATGATTAACAGCACAAAATGAACCATGCCTTCATAAAAATCGTCAAAATTAAAATGGAACAGTAAACAATTTCTCGTACCTATTGAGAAAGCTTGAGATACTTAGAAATAATGCTAACATCTATTCAAGGTCCATGTGACATATCTGGAAAGTAGCACTTATAATTTTATACCATCTAAAAGCTTACCCGAAGAGTAATAAAAATGTTGTTCAGTGTTTAGCAGCAAAGAAATCATATACAAGTTAAAAGAGAACAATACAACTTGAAAACAGTGGCATTAGGCCTTTAACTTAAATGTCGCAAGTGAGTTCAACGGTGTCACATGAATTAAAGGCCGTTATAAGAAGATCATATAGGTTCACTCTCTCGAAGCTCCAGCACAAGAACCAACAGCTCCTGGATTAAATAAGCACAAGAATCAACAACTCCTGGATTAAATAAAGAATGCTATGGCTTAATGTCCTTATAGAAGATAATGATGACATACAAATAAATCTTCATCCCCGACAGATTGAACAACACATAATGTTTTGTGGAATACTCTGAATTATATGTACAAAACTTGAGATAGCCAACTCGGGGGCGTTCAACTCCAGCATACTGCTATGGTTGCTTAAATATCTTCAAATTGCTTTTCCTGAATAACTTAAACAATCCATTTTATTTCTGGAACGAGCCAGAAATATTATCACGCAGAAAGGAGAAATAAGAGCCAAACAATATAGAGACAACTTCTGTATAATTCCTGTCCCCATTTTGTCTCAAACCCAAAATTAACAAAATGCATTACATCTCTTCCTTTTCATGTTTTATGCCCAAGAACCCATCTATATTCTTACAAGTGTTAATTAATATGGGCTTGCATTGGTGCCAACACTATATTATTATTGGACACAATTTATTTTAAACTAGTAGAGAATTTTTAAAACCATACCTTATGTTTGCCTTTTGTTTATGTAAAGTTCAGCTCCATCAGACATTTTTGAAATAGCTGGACAAGATCTCCATTGACAAAAGAAAAATCGAATTAATGCAACTTAAGGATTATGCTAAAAAAATTTAACTAAGATATTTCACTTACTCTTCATCACTTGAAAAATAAAATCCATTTGCGAAGAAACAAATCTCAGACCTTGCATTCTTTAATTTAAAACAGCCAAAAAATCATCCAAAAAGTTAATAGTCAACAGAAAAATCTATTCACAAAAAATATTGGCTTTCAAATGTTTGCGACATGGGGCTCTCTCATTGCATTACTCCTAAAGCATTTACATGTTAAAGATTATCCATTCAATGTAGAAGAATATACCGACGAGATCAATGAAGGTTTAAAAAACCTGTTAGGGATTGATTTGAAATACACTAATGCTCAGGGATATTTGGATATTGTTTGGCTGTTTTCAATCAAAGAATTCAAGGTCGGAGCTTTGTTTCTTCCCAAAATGGACTTTATTTCAAGTAATAAAGAGTAATTGAATATTTTAGTTAATTTTTTTAGCATAATCTATAACGTGTGTTAATTCGATTTTTCTTATGTTAGTGGAGATCTTGTCCAGCTACATCATAAATGCCTGATGGAGCTGAAGATTTTACATATTAAAAAATATTGTGTCCAATAAATAGTTAGGAGCATAAATGGCGTTACAATTTTGAAGTAGCTGGACAAGTTTCACTGACATAAGAAAATCGAATTAATGCACCTTATGGATTATGCTAAAAAAAATTTAACTAAGATATTCAATTACTCTTCATCATTTGAAAAATAAAATCCATTTGCGAAGAAACAAATCTCAGACCATGCATTCTTTGATTGAAAACAGGCAAAAAATCATCCAAATATGTCTGAGCATTATTTATGTCAACTCAATCCCCAATAGGTTTATTAAACCTTCATTGAACTCGTATGTCTTTTCTTCTAGATTGAATGAATCATCTTTAACATTAAAATGATTCAGGAGTAATTCAATGATAGAGCCCCATGTCGCCAACATTTGTTAGCCAATATTTCTTGTGAAAGATTTTTCTGCTAACTATAACTATCCGAGACCTTTTTTGTTAATTCTTCTTTGGAGTATTTTTAACTGTCATCTGGGTATGGATAAAAAAATAATTATTCGTATCAGAAGTTTTTTTATTCTTCACGATTAAGTTAAAAAAATTATGATAATTTTTTAAGATTAAAAGTTTTTTTAACTTCTGATATTAACAGTAGTGTCTTATATCCATACCAGACGACGGCTAAAAAAAATCCAAAGAAGAATCAACAAAAAGTTAATAGTCAACAGAAAAATCTTTTCACAAATATATTCGCTTTCAATGTTGGCGACATGGGCTCTCTCATTGCATTACTCCTGACAGGAACACATTTGTATGAAGTGGACTATTTATGTTTGTATCTGAGGATCTTTGAATAACACTTGTTTTGTTAATTTTTTTGAATGAAGATTTGCACATGCTGTCTGGACACTTGATAACCATGGTCATTGCATATAAAAGATGATGTTAACTATATCACGTTAGCTGTACTCGCAGTTAATGCATCTTTGTATGTCGGTTTCGAGCTGATTTCACTACACCATGAAATTAGGCATTCCAATCATTTGAGATTCATGTACATTATAGTTAACAACATTTTTTATATGCGATGGTCATTGTTATCAAGTGTCCAGACAGCATGTTCAAATCTTCATTTGAAAAAGTTAACAAAGCAAGTGTTATTCAAAGATCCTCAGATACAAACATAAATAGTCCACTTCATACAAATGTGTTCCTGTTCATGAGTAACTTTGAAGCTCGTGATATGGAGATCTCTTGGTATAATCAAAGGCTTTTAGAGAATACCAGGTAATAACTAATCTAAACCACCAAACAGGTTGATATATATATATATATGTTATTCAAGTTTCAACAGCTAAGCTGATTCCAAAATGTAAATCCTTCCAGAGCAACTATAGCCCGATAGTTAAATTAAGTGGAATGACTCCAAATCTAAGTTACACGAATTCCATTTGGATACTGTAATAAGTACGTACCTATTCCAACTAATTGACGAATTTAAACCAAACAGATTCTCTTTATTCACGCATACATTCGACATCCCTTAGAAGACAAAAAGCTTCAGGATTATAACTGCAGTGCACCAGGAAATTAGGCATTCCAATCATATGATCAACACCGACGACATTATAACAAAACCACCACAAAGGACAAACCAAGTAAAACAAAGATAAATCAGTATAGTTAACAAAAACAGAGATATGTATATGAAGCAAAATGACGCGACTGCTCACGAAGATTGATAAATATGAGACAGATATAGGAATAAAAGCACCTTTAACTTCTTACTTGAGCCGCAGAGATGAAGGACTCGGATTTTTTGAGAATATAGTTGAGCTAGAGTCGCAGCTGGTGGAGGATGAGAGCTCCTGCTGGAGGGTGGTGAACATGGCCGAGAGATCCTCGCTCGGCGGCTCCGGGGCCGGCTCCGTCTCGTCCTCTTCCTCTTCAAGAAGAGAGAGTATGGGGTTGTACGGCTTTTGCCGCTTCGTGCTTGGGTTCGCTTCTTCAAAATCAACGGTCTGAGGTTCTTGTCTGTGACGCTTCGATTGAGTTTCAGCTATTGAAGAGCTACAAGAAGAGATGTATGAATACAATGGACTGATTATATTTAAAGTGTTGTTCGTGGAGAATATTTATATTGTTTAATTAAATTGAAGCGGCGGTAGGGTTTCAGAGAGCGGGGGAAGAGGGGTGAGGAGAAAGAAGGGGATGTAACGCTTTATATAGAGAGGCGGAGAAGGGGATGTTTGGGGATGTTTCTAGAAGTGTGTTGAATTAATCACAGGAGAATAGACAATGCTATGTATAGTTTTTGGCTTGAATTTTTTATTTTCCAAAATTTGTTGCTTCCACAGTTAAGACTGTAAAGTGTTCATTTTTCTCCCAAGTGGACTCATTTTATTGAACTCGTTCGTTAATAGTTGGCTAAATATGGCGAAAGGGGTTTGAATGGAACCTGAAATTAGTAGGCCTACCTGTCAATATATATAAGAATTTATTTATTTTTATAATGAATCATTTATTTTAACTTATATTATTTCAGGATTGAAATAATTTATGATACATTTAAAATGAAAATCCATGAATGAACATGTGAAATATTGTTTTCCTACATAATACTAACATAATCAAATGTTCAAAATCAATTTGAATAATCAAATAAATATATTGTTATCAATGTGTCATTAATTGCAACCAATGGAAGCAATAAAATTAATATTATCTCCCCAATCCCAAATATATAGATTACCCTGTTTTTTCGATTGTTGATATCTTTCTTTCTTTTTTTTTTTACACCAATGCACCTATCTTAACTAGACCTATTTTTTGAACCGATAGAATAGAAAAATTATATGCAAAAATTTCCTTTGTGTTAGCCTATACATTCGGGAAAAACAAAATTTGAGATGGATGAAATTTTAAAACATGTGATTTAATGTTTTCAGTCATATTATCATTTTTTATACCGCGATAAATAATGCTTCGGGTCTCGACTCGAGTACTCTAATAAATTTCCCGAGATGAGCAGTCTTCATCTTGGCAAGTCCCATTGCGATAAACTAAGCCTTTGCATGCGGTCAGCGTGTAGGCGGTAATTACGCCCATGGATCCCAGCACTTCCCCTAATAGGGCAGAAGGTGGTGATATGGAGCGAGGAGGGGTACTAAACCGGGGAAGACGTCGCGATAGGGATATGGATGATTCCAGACGTCGCCTGCTCGCCCAGATCCAGACAGGGAGAGGCTAGTCCTAAATGGGGTGGGGGTTGATCCAGATAACTACTTTTTTGGACCAGGATGGCAGGAGCTAGTAGAGAAATTAACCCAAAATGACAGGCCAGGCCTGCCACCAGCTCCGGAGCAGGTAATAGAACCCGTTCCTATGGTAATTATTACTCCATCCCATCTGCAAATGGGCACCGAATGCCCTGTGTGCAAAGAGGAACTGAAACTTGCAATGGAAGCAAGGGAGCTGCCATGCAACCATGTGTACCATTCGGATTGCTTCATACCTTGGCTCCGGCTCCACAATTCTTGCCCTGTCGCGTCTGCTGTCTTGAGGTGCCACTTACAGTTGAGATTGGAACAGATGAATAGCAAAATGAAGGAGGCAGGGCACATAGGTGCTGGCGGCTAAGGCAACTAGCCGCCAACATGTGGCCATTCCACTACAGACATAGGCGACTTAACCACATCTATAGTAACTGCCCTGTGCTTGTTACCATACTGTTCAACCTTCTATTCTAATTTCTAAATGGAGTTCAGATAACCTATTTTATACATCTATCCATCAGAGACACCTTATGTAAGCAAAATAACTTATTTACGTAGATACTACTTACAAGGATCAAACAGATGATTGGAATGTCACTGGAACCGAGATCAAAACTGGCTGCAAAATCGTTGTACAGAAAATGTCGAATGCAAATAATCTGATTATTCATGAGGATATGGAAATATGTACCCCGAATACATATAATGGTTGTACACACCCTCATCACCCTGAGTAGGGGTGAATACATTCCACAAATATATTTTGTGGTCGTTTTCATTATTCATGTAGGGGAGACGTAAATATAGATTGGAAATAAAACCAAGTTTAATCTTAAGTTTCGCTCTCCATCAGCATTTAAATATTCATGTCAAGGAATACAATTACTTGAATTTGGAGAAAAGTTTACAACAAAACAACGGTGCAATATGATTGGCAGCACAAAATGAACCATGCGTTCATAAAAATCATCAAAATTAAAATGGAACGTACCTACTGAGAAAGCTTGAGATACTTAGAAAGAATGCTAACATCTATTCAAGGTCCATGTGATATATATGGAAAGTAGCACTTATTTTTCTATACAATCTAAAAGCTTAGCCGAGGAGTAATAAAAATGGTGTTCAATGTTTAGCAGCAAAGAAATCATATACAAGTTGAAAGAGAACAATACAACTTGAAAACAGTGGCATTAGGCCTTTAACTTAAATGTCGCAAGTGAGTTCAACGGTGTCACATGAATTAAAGGCCGTTATAAGAAGATCATATAGGTTCACTCTCTCGAAGCTCCAGCACAAGAACCAACAGCTCCTGGATTAAATAAGCACAAGAATCAACAACTCCTGGATTAAATAAAGAATGCTATGGCTTAATGTCCTTATAGAAGATAATGATGACATACAAATAAATCTTCATCCCCGACAGATTGAACAACACATAATGTTTTGTGGAATACTCTGAATTATATGTACAAAACTTGAGATAGCCAACTCGGGGGCGTTCAACTCCAGCATACTGCTATGGTTGCTTAAATATCTTCAAATTGCTTTTCCTGAATAACTTAAACAATCCATTTTATTTCTGGAACGAGCCAGAAATATTATCACGCAGAAAGGAGAAATAAGAGCCAAACAATATAGAGACAACTTCTGTATAATTCCTGTCCCCATTTTGTCTCAAACCCAAAATTAACAAAATGCATTACATCTCTTCCTTTTCATGTTTTATGCCCAAGAACCCATCTATATTCTTACAAGTGTTAATTAATATGGGCTTGCATTGGTGCCAACACTATATTATTATTGGACACAATTTATTTTAAACTAGTAGAGAATTTTAAAACCATACCTTATGTTTGCCTTTTGTTTATGTAAAGTTCAGCTCCATCAGACATTTTTGAAATAGCTGGACAAGATCTCCATTGACAAAAGAAAAATCGAATTAATGCAACTTAAGGATTATGCTAAAAAAATTTAACTAAGATATTTCACTTACTCTTCATCACTTGAAAAATAAAATCCATTTGCGAAGAAACAAATCTCAGACCTTGCATTCTTTAATTTAAAACAGCCAAAAAATCATCCAAAAAGTTAATAGTCAACAGAAAAATCTATTCACAAAAAATATTGGCTTTCAAATGTTTGCGACATGGGGCTCTCTCATTGCATTACTCCTAAAGCATTTACATGTTAAAGATTATCCATTCAATGTAGAAGAATATACCGACGAGATCAATGAAGGTTTAAAAAACCTGTTAGGGATTGATTTGAAATACACTAATGCTCAGGGATATTTGGATATTGTTTGGCTGTTTTCAATCAAAGAATTCAAGGTCGGAGCTTTGTTTCTTCCCAAAATGGACTTTATTTCAAGTAATAAAGAGTAATTGAATATTTTAGTTAATTTTTTTAGCATAATCTATAACGTGTGTTAATTCGATTTTTCTTATGTTAGTGGAGATCTTGTCCAGCTACATCATAAATGCCTGATGGAGCTGAAGATTTTACATATTAAAAAATATTGTGTCCAATAAATAGTTAGGAGCATAAATGGCGTTACAATTTTGAAGTAGCTGGACAAGTTTCACTGACATAAGAAAATCGAATTAATGCACCTTATGGATTATGCTAAAAAAATTTAACTAAGATATTCAATTACTCTTCATCATTTGAAAAATAAAATCCATTTGCGAAGAAACAAATCTCAGACCATGCATTCTTTGATTGAAAACAGGCAAAAAATCATCCAAATATGTCTGAGCATTATTTATGTCAACTCAATCCCCAATAGGTTTATTAAACCTTCATTGAACTCGTATGTCTTTTCTTCTAGATTGAATGAATCATCTTTAACATTAAAATGATTCAGGAGTAATTCAATGATAGAGCCCCATGTCGCCAACATTTGTTAGCCAATATTTCTTGTGAAAGATTTTTCTGCTAACTATAACTATCCGAGACCTTTTTTGTTAATTCTTCTTTGGAGTATTTTTAACTGTCATCTGGGTATGGATAAAAAAATAATTATTCGTATCAGAAGTTTTTTTATTCTTCACGATTAAGTTAAAAAAATTATGATAATTTTTAAGATTAAAAGTTTTTTAACTTCTGATATTAACAGTAGTGTCTTATATCCATACCAGACGACGGCTAAAAAAAATCCAAAGAAGAATCAACAAAAAGTTAATAGTCAACAGAAAAATCTTTTCACAAATATATTCGCTTTCAATGTTGGCGACATGGGGCTCTTTCATTGCATTACTCCTGAAGCATTTACCTGTTGATGATCCATTCAATCTAGAAGAATATATCGACGAGATCAATGAAGGTTTAAGAAACCTACTGGGGATTGATTTGACAAACAATAATGCTCATGGATACTTAGATGATTTTTTGGCTGTTTTCAATCAAAGAATTCAAAAGTCGAAGCTTTGTTTCTTCCCAAAATGGATTTTATTTTTCAAGTGATGAAGAGTAATTGAATATTTTAGTTAGTTTTTTAGCATAATCTATAAGGTGGGCAAAGGCAATGTTGCATGCAAATACAATTGCCAGAAGGATCTCGAATACATCCGATCGTCCATGCATCGAAACTCAGAAAGGCAGTAGGAGAGACTAAACAGACACTAGCTCTAGCCAAGGGATTGGAAACTGACTTGACCTTCGATTATGAGACACTCAAGATATTATCCAAGAGGCACGAGAACAAGAAAGGGGCCAAAGACTCCACGTGTTGGTGCAATAGAAAGACAAACATCTCGAGGAAACTACCTGAGAAGATGCAATAGAGTTCTTTTCTCAATTACCATATGCCAACCTTGAGGGTAAGACTGTTGTTGAGGAGGAGGGTGTTAATATGGACCTTGTCCATAGGCCAAAGACTATATTAAGAATGTATAGCAAAGACAGGTGTTGATATGGACCATGTTACAGCGTTATGGATGATATGCACATTTCTGCTAATTTCCTCTAATCTTGCTTCCTGTTGCATTTTCTTTCTAGTTTCCCTATTGAATCGTGAAGTAGTAAAAGCCATACTAACAATATACGATCACATAGAGAAGGACATTTAGTGATTTAGAAATTAGATTACGGGATTGGGTGGTAAAAGACGATAATTATTTAATGGAAATGGAAAATATTATATCCTTGGTGGGAGTAACATTGTTCCATGATGAGGTTGTGTTCAAGATAGGAAGAAACTCCGGGGAGAATGGAGCATTATATTTCTCAATAGATGGAGAGGGCTAGCATATTTTATTATTCACTTTTGTTATATATGGGGCTTAAATCGATTATTCACCGGTTTTTTTTAAATCTTGAAGCATTAAAGGAGATAAATTGGGAGAATGTAAGAACAATACAACTTCAAATGGCTAGCTTCAGCCTTGAGGGAAAAGCCAATTTGAAGGAAAACACTATTTTTATGAACACAACTATTATTGGCCAAAATAATAGGCCCACAAGCAGTTACATTATATGGAAAGGGGATGGAAAGAAGAATGGAAAAAAATGAGGGGAATGGATGGGATATTCATTCAGTTATTCTAGGAGAATTTTGTCACTAGCATTGCTAGTGTTTTGGGGGGGTTATACAAAGATTTATTCTTTGGGTCATTATCATCGTGTTTTGAGAGATTACTTGCAGAAAGCTATGGAGAAAGATGTAATATTGTACAGATTATATTTACCTTGCATTCCTTTGGTTTTAGTCACTGTTAAACCATGATGTATTTCACATTAAACTAGTCCAATTATTCCTTAATAGAGGAGAAACAACAAGGAAACCCACAAAACATGAATATTGACCGTGTTATACAAAGAATCACATGAGCAAAATTTTGCACACGTCAAACAAAATATTGATTGTTGTTTGTTACCTCAAAGTGGTCCTCATAATCCTCATCCGGTATCTGCAACAAATACGAAATAAACAAAAAGATTTAGAAGGATAAAACACGAGAATACTACAAGATACTAAGAAAATAATGAAGTGTCCAAACATGAAACCCACACAAAAAGAAACATGAATATAGGTCAAAGAATCATTTAAAGTCGAAAACTACCTTAAATTTCCCAACATAACAAGAAAATGTTTGAGGTTCTTTTATCTCCATTAGACATCCTTATTTCATGCAATGTGAGGTTTACACATGACATCATGAAAATAATGTTTTTTAACAATGATGTTAATAATTGGTATGTAAATTGCTAAAGTTTATTTCTTTTAAATTCTGGAACATTAATGTTATTCTGAAAATAATAAAAAGTCAAGATAAAATAAGTGCTCGAGAACCATACTAGATAGATATTTTGAGACCCTAAATTTCCTTAAATAGGCTAGTGAGTTTTTGGGTATAAAATAAGTGCTCGAGAACCATACTAGATAGATAATGTATTTTAAAATGTTTTGAATTAGGTGAATATGCAAATAAACTAGATGTGTCGGAAAAAATTGTTAAATTTATATTGGAGACTTTCAACTACAACCGGTAGCAATTTAATGTGATGTTTTGGATGCTAAGCAGTTTAATCATATTCTAAGTTCTTAGTATTACATGCAAGCATACATTTTCGTAGATCAATTTGTCGAATATGCATATAAATTAGATGTGCTAGAATCAATTGTGCATAACTTTGGGTTAAACAAATTTTATAAACTGATAGAATTTTAATGTTATGCTATGTAGTTAAATCATATTCTAAGTTCTAAGTATAATATAAAACTTATGACACGTAAATGTCATAAAAACAGAGATTGATGTTAGGTGATAGCATCTAGATGGGTCAGACACCCAAATAGTCAACGAGACGTATGTTGCCATGTACGACATGCGATATCTGTATCCGTGTTGTATTTAGTCCAACACTTCTGAAAAAAATTAGAAATATCCATGCTACATGGGTGGGGCTCGAACAGGGTCTTCAAACCAGGACTAGAGCAGCTTTATCATTCGGACTTACACGTAGATGCGGGTAGAGATTCACGTATCCTTGCTGAAACCAACTATTATGCTTCTACCATGCTTATTTATCCATGTAAGGGTGTGATGAATATTTGCAAACCTAGGTGTCGCCTATTACGTACATGGCCTAAGTAGTAAGAGGTCAACACGATTGGGAGAGGAAGAAGTCACGCAATAGAATCGGGAATACATGGATATCTACTGTAACCAACATTAATTTTTACTATAATTGCACTCATACTTTGCAGAGTTACGAGTTGGAGGTTAATTTGAATGGAGTCGAAGATGCCTAGTTTCACCAAAAGCTTATTGTTAAGGCAAAGAATCCTAATCATTGACCTCCCGAACTTCTCAGCCAACATTCCCATTGCCTCATACGTAGGACTGAACATTCAAGTAGCTCATGTGCTTCCAGCAACTCAAAGATACTCTTTCGATGTATTTGTTGCAGAAGTATCGTTTGTAGTCTGTTGAGGAAGCAGAGAGTTTGTATGAAGCAATGATAGAAGCCATTGCTAGAAGCACAGAATCATGGTCTGGTTAATTGCCTTTGCAATTAAAGGTAGAATATGATATTGCCACGGAAACCAGGTATGATGTTTGGAAAGAGGTTGGAGATTGTTGAAGACAGTAACCAAACTCGAAGTTGTGGAGAATTGTTTCATGGGGTATTTTGGACCTTAATTCTGAATTTGATGTTATTGATATTGGTCGGAAGGATAATTACATTGGACCACATGTTAGAATCCTTATGTTTGTGACTCATTGAGAACATATATGTAACTGGAATTGTGGGTAATGGGTAAGTATACGATCACATGAGAGGGATAGTTAGTGATTTGGAAATTGGATCAAGGGTTTGGGTGGAAAAGGCAGACAGTTATTTAATGGAAATGGAAAAGATTGTATCCTTGGTGGGAGAAACATTGTTTCACGATGAGGTTGCGTTCAGAATAGGAAGAGAAAAACCCAGGGGAGAAAGGATCACTGCATTTATCAATAGATGGAGAGGGCTAGCATATTGTATTATTCATTTTAGTAAATATGGGGCTTAAATACAATTCTTCACCGGTTTTATAGATCTTAAAGCATTAAAAAGATAAAATGGGATAATGGAAGAATTATACAACTTCAAATGACTAGCTTCACCCTTGAGGAAAAGGCCAATTTGAAGGAAGGTGGTATTGTTACGGATGCCAAAATATTTAAGAAAATTACAGCCCATAGGCAGTAGTTCATTTGAAGGGGTGGAAAGAATAAGAGGTATAAAATGAGAGCAGAGAGGAAGAGAGAGGGATATTCATTCAGTGATTCTTGAAAAACTGTCACTAGCATTGTTAGGGTTTGTGGGGGTTTATCCCTCTTACAGAGATCTATTCTCTAAGTCATTTTCATCGTGCTTCGAGAGATTACTCGCAGCAAGCCAGGGAGAAAATTGTTAATATTGTACAGAGTATCAACTCTGGAAAATTATTTCAATAAATACCACATATTTCAGTATTAACCTGAATTCCTTTGGTCTTAGTCACTGTTAAACCATGATGTATTCTGTGGCTTCCACAGTGCCATATAGAATAACCACGAAATAATCCAATTGTTCCTTAATAGAAGAGAAACAACAGCTTGGAAACCCACAAAAAAACACAAATATTGGTTGTGTGTCCTACAAAGAATCAGATGAGAAAGTTTTGCACACGTCAAATAAGCTATTTGATTGTTATTTGTTACCTCAAGTGGTCCTCGGAATCCTCATCTGATGTCTGCAACAAATACGAAATAGACAATGGTTTACAAATGACAGAAACTAAGAATGTTACGAAGGAAATGATCTTGCTAAAGCATACCTCATTACGAATGTTTATTAAAGTTGCTTTTAAATCTCCTCCTGCCCCGAAAAGACACAAAGCAAATTTATATTATCTAATTGTATACAATTGCGAAGTAAATTGATTTTTTTACTCACAGATTTGACTCCCATGAAGCTCAATAAAGGTTTTGTTGCAAGAATGAGAAATGCAGCTTGAATGAAACCTATTCACCAATAATCAATGCTGAAGAATCTGAGGGTATTTGCTTCTTTTGCTTCTCTATCTAGATCACTGCTTCAAAGTAGTTGTTTACCGGTTGCATCTTGAACATGCCTTATCCAAATCTAATGCAGAAACGTGCAACAAAAAGTTTTTAGACGAAGGCCGGGAAACTCGTAGAATCTAGCTTAGTACCTTTCTGTGGTATCAAGATTTTGTTTTCATCACCAAGATTGGACCCTTCTCCAAGATTTCACAATCATTTATGTCCTGAATGACTTTTGTTGTTGCATCTTCCTCGGCTACAAAAGAGGTCGTTACAAATATCGCATTCTTGATACTTGATTGAATAAAGCAATGGAAACTCCAACAGCAGCAAGTTCAACCAAACCTGTACATGAGAGGGCAAACCTTTCTTAGAAATCAGGTATAAGAGCCAATTATCTAGTCCTGAAATGTCTCAAGTCACTACCTATTTGGCCGATTATTGATGTATCTATAAGTGATGTAACAGGATCGGCTGTCAAAGCCAGTGCTGCATGGAGAGCGATTCTTGCTATTTCTGTACCGAGATCATCCATTTTAAACACTGATCTGCTCGAAACCGAACCACAAAAAAAAATCATGCTCTAGTCCCACAAGTTCAACAAGAATGAAGGACAATCAGGCTTGCAGACATGAAACTCATGATTCATGTGATCGAGCATGCATGCTTTTAAGTATTCACCTGATTAACTGGTTGTAACACTACTTTCCAGATATATCACATGGACCTTGTATAGATGTTAGCATTCTTTTAAGTATCTGAAGCTTTCTCAATAGGTACGAGAAATTGTTTATTGTTCCATTTTAATTTTGACGATTTTTATAAAGATATCGTTTATTTTGTGCTGTCAATCATATTGCACCATTATTTTGTTGTAAACTTTTCTCCAAATTCAAGTTATTGTATTCCAGGTGACCGAATTCCTTTTAAATGCTGATGGAGAGCAAAACTTAAGATTAAACTTGGTTTTATTTCCAATCTATATTTACGTTACCCCTACTCAAGGTGATAAGGGTGTGTACAACCATTATATGCATTCGGGGTTCATATTCCCCATAGGAATGGCTTCTATTGCCTGCTCCGGAGCTGGTGGCAGGCCTGGCCTATCATTTTGGGTTAATTCCTCTACTATCTCCTGCCATCCTGGTCCAGAAAAGTAGTTCTCTGGATCAAGCCCCACCCCATTTAGGACCAGCCTCTCCCTGTCTGGATCCGGGCGAGCAGGCCGAACGATGATCCAGGTTCTAGGCCTGGCTCGAATCCCACTCTTTGGGCCCCAACCGTCAATATTTTCATCAAACACAGGGTTTCTTTTCCTTGGTCAAAGCCAGTGTCAGTTTACTGAATCATCCATATCCCTATGGCGACGTCTTCCCCGGTTTCGTACCCCTCCTCGCTCCATATCACCACCATCTGCCCTATTAGGTTGGTTCAACATGGAGGGAAGTGCTGGGATTCATGGGCGTAATTACCGCCTACACGTTGACCGCATGCGAAGGCTTAGTTATCGCAATGGGACTTGCCAAGATGAAGCCCGGGAAATTTATTAGAGTACTCGAGTCGAGGCCCGAAGCATTATTTTTCGCGGTATAAAAAACTTTTATGATATCAAAGATATGATAATTAAATTAACGGTTTGGTTGAGATTCAGTAAAAACTTTTTTCTTGGGGTACAAAACGTAACAAAGGTTTAAATATAATTTATGATATCAAAGATATGATAATTAAATTAACGGTTTGGTTGAGATTCAGTAAAAACTTTTTTCTTGGGGTACAAAACGTAACAAAGGTTTAAATATAATTTATGATATCAAAGATATGATAATTAAATTAACTGACCATTTAAAACCAGTACATTCGAGAAACAATATAATTGAGTATAAAAATTATCAGGAATTCAAATTTCTATTTTATATTACAGTGTATGATTTTTTCATGAATTAATATTACATGTTATTTATTTTAATATACAACATCTAAAGTATATACAATATTTTATTTATAATATATGTTTTTGGTAAAATGTTGCTTCTGTTTTTTGGTTCAACACACATATACATATAACGGTGGCCCGATAATACCTAAAATTTTACTCATACATCATTTTTTTATTTTCACATAATAATTATTTTAGGTAAAACGATGGTTATATTTTCCTAGGGTTTTGTATATAGACCTCCTCTCTCCTCTGTGCAGCTAAAATCGATAATCCTCTCCGCAGCTCAAGGAGACATGTCCTCCCCATCTCTGGGGCTCAACGATATTCTCAAAACATCCGAGTCCTCCATTTCTGAGGCTCAAGGATGAAGTTAAAGGTGATTTTATTTCTGGATCGGTCTCATGTTTCTCAATCTTCGTGATATGTATATAGGGTTTTGAATTTGAAGGACTAGCAAGATTGAAGTGGATGCGCCGAACACAGTGCGACAGAATTGAACATTTTAATATTATATTCTTCTCACATCATTTTGCTTCATATACATATCTCTGTTAACTATATTATGTTAACAGTACTCGTAGTTGATTTATCTTTGTTTGTAGTTGGGTTGTCCTTGTGGTGGTTTTGCTATAATGTCGTCGGTGTTGTTATCGTGAATCTCATATGATTGGGATGCCTAATTTCCTGCTGCACTGAAATCAGCCGCAGTTATAATCCTGAAGTCTTTTGTCTTCTAAGGGATGTCGACTGTGTGCATGAATAGACGTCTTCAATAGTCTGATCGTTTGTTTAGGTGTATATTGACCGAGAAATCTAAACTTTTATCCCGAGGTGATGGAATGTCTCCGAGGTTGAGGTGATTAGGGAGTGCCAAGATGGAAGGTTACCGGTGGCGTTTTTGGGAGGAGCTCTTTCTTCGGGTCTCGTGATAGAAATTATTAGTAGTATCACAATCCATATCCTTGAGGGCCTAAAGTGCACATTTGTCTAGGAAATGATATCCTTTCAGATTTATTGGAAAATTGCTGGAAACATGTTATTTTCGGCACAATATGTAAATAGTTGGCTTCTTTGATGACATATATAAATGTTCGGGTATCAAAAGTTGTGATTTTTGAAGATTATAGATGAAAAGAAGACGGTGACACCTTCAATAGTCTGAGCATGAATGTGAAACCTACAGAAAATTTAAGGCCAACCCACAAACAACAGATGAAACCGAATTGAAACCAACGTGGTAGTTACCAACTGCTGCCGATGGTGTCCTTGATTTGCTTCTTATAAAGTTTAAAAGGCCTAATCTTTTATACTAACCACATCAATCATATTATTTTTTTTCCTTAAAATGATTATCAATTACTTAAATCTAAAACAACTAAAACTATAATTTATAAAAATGATTTAGTTATATACATCTGAACTGAATATATGGATTTTCTGGAGCTGTCAATTTGTTTCGGGGGATTTCTATAATCATTACTCCATGTTATCTTTTGCGGAGAAAAAGCTTTAATAGAAAGCATGAGGAAGCATGTTTCTTATTTGTTACTAGTAGTTATGTTCCCAAGTCGTTGACAAACGTAAATCATAGTTCTTGTAAAAAAAAAAATTATATATATTGAATTTGATAAAGGATGGTTTTTGTGACATTTGTTGATAATTAGTTGGATTATAATGTCATTGGGACATTTTATATTTTCGTGTCATGTAATAACTAATCCATTATTTTTCACGGAAAAATCTCAATATGACCAAAGAACTCTACCCACAAATATCGAAATCAAACTTCTATTGATAAGCATATTTCACTATATCCCGAAATGTTTTGTTGCAATCGATAGTGCATGCAGCGGATGAGACCTGCAAGAAGAGTCACCATATCGCTACAACAGAATTTTAGAACTTGTGATGCAATGTTAAAAGATTCAAGTTTTCCCATGCCCAAATCCGAAGTCGGAAAAAATATTATCCGATGGTAAACAGCTTAGGGGTGACCATGAATTTTGGAATCATATGTCAAAGCACCTAAAAATATGACATGAGAGATCTGCCACAGATTGAAGTTCTCTTTTGCTGAAAAGGTCCACAAAGAAATCAAAGTACAAAAATTTACTTCTACAAAAGAAATGCACCATATTTGCTCGTTCCGCCAATTATTCACTCATTCGGAAATGAGAGGTGCTGCAAGTGAAATTGAAAACATGGTTTCATCTTACACAAACCAAAAATAATGATAATATACCTACAACTCGCGAGGCAAGGCACAATGCCTCGCTCTGCTTATTTATGCTTTTCCGCAACGTCTTTCAATATTTCCTTCAATTCACCAGTCTACGTACAAAAAACAGTAGGAGGAAAAAGAGTTTTAGAGATCTTTGATCAGAAATCTGGGACATAAACAACTATGCAGGGCTTTGATATCTGTACGGAGCCGGACTAATCAAAAGGCCCTAAAAGGTTTCAACGAGAGTTGTGTGATTACCACAAACTTTGGTCCTTCCTTTTATTCAATTAACATAATTGATCAAAAAATCGCAGTTAGTGTATTTTGTCCACGGCAAATTAGGTCCTCCATTTGATTCAAGTAAAGGAATTGATCCCTTCTTGCATAGAATAGACAATATGTATCCTTACAATCACTCTCCTTCAAACATTGACACACTCCTTCTGCCTGGATTTGAACATTTTATATGCGGACTACCATAATTTCTAATCAAATCAATTCCTTTCACTACTTTGCCAAGTTTCTTTTAGCAATTCGACTCAATTTCTATTAAATTTCTCGATTAAAATAAGGGATTATTTGTGAAACACAAGTAGTGGTAAACATTAGGGATGAAAACGAAATTCACGGATGCATCACATGCAAACACTACCTTAAGAAAATGGACTCAGCATAGTGAAGGGATGTAAAAATGTCCAATGTTTACAACACTAAAGACCAAAGGATATCACATTCACATAATAGAGGATCAGATGTTTTGGTGGTAAAAATGTGAACAAGAGTTGTAACTATCCTGGATTTGAAAATCAAAGAAGAAAAGGGGCGAACCTGATGCATGTTAAGAATGATATCAGATCCTCCTACGAACTCCCCATTGATGAATATTTGAGGGAATGTTGGCCAGTGGCTGCAAGAAATTGTGGCATTTGTTATTACATATCGTAATTTCTGAAATAAAAAAGAGAGCACTTCTTTATATGTTTCAAATATGTGTAAATAGGAAAGAGTACAAGATAGGTTATGGGATGTCGAACCAAGTTTTGTGAAGAACTTTGGAGGATAACGAGGTAAAATTTTTGACATGATGGTGTGCACAGAAAAGTTGCAATCAGAATATCACACAATCCATTTCGACTTGAGGCCCAACATGTTAAAAAATATGTAAGTTATCTAATCCTCACGAAAGGAATATGAAATTTATTACAAACAATGAATACAGATAATTCTAAAACATAGATCAACTTATCAGCAGAAAAGTCTAAGGGCAAGTACTTGCCCTAAAATTATTTGGGAAAAGAACAAGCAGGGAAGCTGCATAATGGTGGTGGTAAAATATTTTCATCATTAGCCATCTATTCAGTCCAACATAATATCATATAAATAAAAAATTCAAGATATCCAGTTATTCACACCTATAAAAACATGAATAGTATTAATTCACCTGAAAGATTTTACAGCATTCTTTAGCTCAAGGTCTTCTAAAATATTTCTGGCACTTAAAGGAACATCTGCAAAGCCCCATTTCAACTGTAAATAAGGTCGAGCATAATAGCAGAAAACAAGCACTCAATGTGAAGACAGTTTAAACTTAATGATCGCATCATTTCGTAGAACAATACTGAGTACATGTTAGTCAATAAACTCAGTTCAGCTAAGCTACAAGAAATGATAAATAAAAAATCATGCCAGTGCATTAAGTACCAACCCCACCTCCAAGCAACATTAAAAAAGATAGGATTAAAATCTTTCATCTATATAAAGGGAAGCACCTTTTTCAATGATATCTGCGAACCCAAGGCAGGATTTATGGAGAAACCCCTAAAAGTAAACTAATGAACAGAAACTACAAATGAGTAGGACTAGGCTAAGAACCCTTTTGGATTATGAAACGAATCAGGAAAGACAAAATAGAGTGTGATGATGAAAACAACTAAATAAATTGCAATTAAACACGATAAATTGAGCAGTTAAAATTTAAAAATAATAAATGTGTTGTATTTCTTACTATATTCTTTTAAAACTCTCACTGCTAATGCACTAAATCCACATCGGGGGAGATCAGGCACCCCTTTCATGTATATCATTACAGGGTTTTCCTTCAAATCCTGCGAATCAGAAATAGCATCATCATAGAGATGCCAATCCTTGGAGATATAAGGCAAGGCTATTGAACATGCCTGCTTGGAGCATAGGGGAAACTAAATAAAGGATGGTGAATTTTGAACCAAGTATTTCATCACATTAGGGATTGGATTAACAATATGATGAAACATGCAGATGATAAGGGTATGTACCTGCTCAACAATATCTTTAATAACAATGCCAGAGCTCTCAGTTTTAATAGTGGGTTTAAAATCTTCATGTGTGTCATCAGGCACATTGGTAGAAAAACGAAGAACGCTCTGGTAGAAAGAACCAGATGCCTATCAAAGGAATAAATCAACATTAGATGAAATTTGTCAGTCAGAAAAGATTCTCATGCATATACACTGATGATAAGAGTCTAAAAAGCCCTTGTATAGTAGCTACGAATCTAAAATGATTATGTTACGAAAAACTTGAGAAAAATTTAGGAAGAGTGATATGAGTAAATATGAGTAAATTCCACTAGAATTGATATGAGAACAGATACAAACTCTCAAGGTAACAACCAGTATGGCTTCCTCTCCACAACCCTCTACAGTCGCACGCAAAACCCAGGGATGAACCCTGTGACTCCTAGCTTGTGCTAGATTCTAACTGCCTAACTAACTCCCTCGCTCTCTCCTTTCTTAACAGTCTCTAGTTGGGGCTTCTAACATATACTTTGGTTATCACAGGCCTGGGCCTATTTGTGTAGCTATCTAACTCTGTGTGTGTATCAAAGAGGTAGCCCAAGTGAAATGAAAATACACACTTACAGTCGATCCTGCGGCTGGAAAAGGTGCAACACCTCTACGAATTATATTAGCCAATAGCCTCACCATATTTATGTTCTTAGTTCGGCGTCACCTCTTATTGCTACACAAGTATCCAAGAATAAATAATTAATTTCATATCTATGAAAATTTGCATCAAGACACAAAAATGGATAAACGAAAAACTTGAAGATTGGATAAAGTAAAACACTGAATGTTCATAGACAAGTTCAAGTCAAGGTAACGGTTAAGATATCACAATTCACAAATAAAGGCGTTTTAAAGAATATAGCTCTTTCTTTTAAGTAAGCAGCATAGCTAAAAGCAAACGGATTCCATCCCCTTCCTGCCCCAAGACCAACTCACAAAACTACCGACTGCTTGGCAGACTATATATTCAAAAAATAGAGTAGTTAAGCACCATGATATTTTTCCATGTGGTTTTCAACTCTATAAAACAAAGTCATCTATTCAAACTAACTGTTTAAACATTAACATGTCTTTGGTTCCTAAAGGAACACTTACACTTAACCGTTACAAAGACATAATAAAACAGCCGCCTTAAATACAGCTAGTCAAGTTTCAAAAAGTTTATTAGAGTTCTGGGATTTCCATTCGCTTAAATTACAGGAAAACAACAAACTGTCAAAAAGAATTATTGCCCTTTTCGGAGGATACTAGTGCAAATTTTTTTTCAAAATGAGCTACTGTTCATACTGGAAGTCATCAAAACGAGAAGTCATTTACTACAAAAGGCAAACTCAATACTTCATCACTCCACACTTTATATTGAGCATGATTAACAGAAATTCGAATAAACCCGTATAATTCATAGAAAAACCGGGCAAGAGAATGAAAAGACAACCCAAAAGAATCCTTGTTTCACGTACAAACGTAAAGATTTCATTTTTTCCAAAAAACAAATAGCAGCTGGAGCAACATAACTCCTGATTCACGAAAATCAAGCAGACCCTTTTCTCATGAGAACAGATTACTCATCGCAAGATCAGAAATTAGGATGAAAAATCAAGAACCACTAGCGACAAACCCTAGCTCATCAAACCCAACAAAATCATCGCATGCATAACACAGCACGATTCAAATACGAAAGGCAAAGAACAGTAAAAAGGAAAATCGACCAAGAATTACAAATGTTATAGCAAGATTCTAACTCAGAATATTGGAATTGGATAGATTCTCTAAAGGCGCCCGATTATCTTCAACTGCATGAGCACTTTAGCGAAGATGGTGAATTTGACAAGTACGGAAAAAGCACCCTCGGTATTAATTTACAAGACGACCCCTCCAATTTCTAGTACTTTCAAAACAGTCCATATTCATTAAATTTGTATTTTTGGAAGAATATATTCTATAGATACGCAGACAACTAGCGAAATTCAGGTGAGGAGTAGAAGAACTTTTATGGACATCTAATCTATTCACTTAAACAATCATCTCATTTTATCCTGAAAAATGTTTACGCGCCACCGCCAGCTCCTCCTCTTCTCCGTCGCAATATTCCTCCTCTCAGAATACACACCGCCACCCTCGTCGGCCGCCGCCCACCCCCGCGAACCGGCCCCCATTACCCGCTTCCGGAGCTATCTCAAAATCAATACTGCCCATCCGAATCCCGACTACACCACCGCTGTCAAATATCTCACAGCCATCGCCTCCACCATCCCCACTCTCCGAATCAAGATTATTTATCTCACGACCCTGGAAAAGCCTCTCCTACTCCTCACTTTGGCTGGCTCCGACCCATCTCTACCTGCGGTTCTCTTCAATTCCCACTTGGATTCCGTCCCCGTCGAATCATCCAAATGGCTGCACGATCCCTTCGGAGCTCATTTATCTCCTGAAGATGGAAAGATATACGCCCGCGGCGCTCAGGACGACAAATGTATCGGTATGCAGTATCTCGAGGCTATCAAAGAATTAAAAGGTAATCTTGATTTCTCCCCGTTGAGAACTGTGCACGTTTCTTACGTACCCGATGAAGAGATTGGAGGTTTTGATGGGATGGCTAAGTTTGTTGAAAGCGAAGAGTTTAAAGAATTGAATATTGGCTTTGTAATGGATGAAGGGCAGGCGTCCCCTAGTGATGAATTTAGAGTTTTTTATGCTGACAGGACTCCATGGCATATGGTGATCAAGGCTAACGGGTTACCAGGTCATGGCTCTAGAATGTATGAGAATTGTGCTATGGAGAATATGATGAAGAGCATAGAAGTTATTACTAAGTTCAGAGATAGTCAGTTTGATCTTGTCAAGGCTGGATTGGCTGCAAATTCGGAGGTTATTTCAGTTAATCCCGTGTTTTTGAAGGCCGGAACTCCGTCCCCTACTGTGAGTTCTGCCATTGTATTGATTTTTTTGTGATCGGTTTGCGTGTGAAGTTGTTGATGGATTTGGTTGAATAGGGATTTGTAATGAATATGCAACCATCTGAAGTGGAGGCTGGGTTCGATATTCGGCTGCCACCTACTGCTGATCCTGATCTATTGATGAGGAGAATCACAGAGGAGTGGGCTCCTGCATGGAGGAATATGACTTATGAGGTGATTGTTGTTTAGTGCGTGGGATTCAAATCGAATCCTGTAAGTTAGAGTCTTTTATTCAGATTCTAGAGTAATTTTGTTATTTATTCAGTTCTTTGATGACTATATCTTTGTCTGTGATTTATCAGTGGTTCTTTGAGCTGGTTTTCTGGTCTTGAAGTGATACACTTTTGCATGTTGAAGTTACTTTATCATCTCCCAACTTTTCAAGCAAATCAGGTTACCAGCTCTGGAAGCTGAATTGGTTGCCTGCGAGGAAAATAAGAGCCTGCCACGGAGTGTACTACTCCCTGGTGAATTTCCCTGGTGAATTCTCAGTTGTATTTTACCTCTAGGATGAGTTCGGTTGAGTAGCTGACAATTGCTCTTAGAAAACGATATTAGTGAGCCACCTTTGACTGAGCCAAGTGCAATGTAATAGCTGCTTTCATTTCATCATGATATTATGACTAAAATATACTCTATTCTAGAAGCCAGACTGTCTATAGCCGAGATAGAGGTCTAGGTTTTCACTCTGATCTTTACCACGAACCTGAAATGTTTCTTCAACTGTTACTGAACCCATGTAGAAACTTTGGTCACTATTACCACAACACAGAAGTTGTGCCCTTTGCTCACTCCGATAAATGTCTTAAGATCAAGTGGAAAATCGTGAACGAGTATTGACATTTTCCCATTTGGAAAAAGAAATGCCGGTGAATGTGGTTATAACTTTGGAGAAACAGAAAATTTTGAAGAGTTTTATAGACCCTTTTCAAGTCTTGTTCTTTTACTTGTCTCCTTGAGTCTTTTGAATTCCAAGAAGTATTAGTAATTTATTATGAATTGTGTATGAAAAGGAAAGTTTGTATAGGATGCCTAACCGCTCCTACTTTTGGCAGATCACCAAAAAAGGGGTTCTGAGAGACTACCTTGGGCGTCCTTTATTGACACCAACTAATGATTCTAATCCATGGTGGTCTGTTTTCGAGCAAGCTATCGCAAAAGCTGGTGGAAAACTAACAAAGCCTGAAATCTTAGCTTCAACGACGGATGCTCGATTCATGAGACAAAGGGGAATTCCTACCCTTGGTTTCTCTCCAATGAAAAACACTCCAATATTACTTCATGACCATAATGAGGTGACTTAAAGTTCCATATTTATCTCTTGTTTATTTACTCTTCTAATTCTATAGTCATGATTTTGCTTTCTTGACAGTTTCTGAAGGACTCCGTTTATTTGGATGGAATTAAGGTTTATAAGCACATAATCAAATCATTGAGTTCTTTTAATGGAACTTCATCATCATACTAAAACATCAGTAAATTTCCTGTTGATCCTTGAAGTTCCTTGATCGTTTGCTGGGTATGTGTTGTTCGATCTGTAGGGGATGAAGATTTATTTGTATGTCGTCAATATCTTCTATAAGGATATTAAGCCATAGCATTCTTTATTTATGTTTGTCCTGAGCTGTTGGTTCTTGTGCTGAGACTCTGGAGGTTCGAGAGAATGAACCTATACGATCTTCTTATAACGGCCTTTAATTCATGTGACACCGTTGAACTCACTTGCAACATATAAGTTAAAGGCCTAATGCCACTGTTTTCAAGTTGTATTGTTCTCTCAACTTGTATATGATTTCTTTGCTGCTATACAATTGAACACCTTTTTTATTACTCCTCGGGTAAGCTTTTAGATGGTATAGAAAAAATAAGTGCTACTTTCCAGATATATCACATGGACTTTGAATAGATGTTAGCATTCTTTCTAAGTATCTGAAGCTTTCTCAATAGGTACGAGAAATTGTTTACTGTTCCATTTTAATTTTGATGATTTTTATAAAGATATCGTTTATTTTGTGCTGTCAATCATATTGCACCATTATTTTGTTGTAAACTTTTCTCCAAATTCAAGTTATTGTATTCCAGGTGACCGAATTCCTTGGCATGAATATTTAAATGCTGATGGAGAGCAAAACTTAAGATTGAACTTGGTTTTATTTCCAATCTATATTTACGTCTTCCCTACATGAATAACGAAAACGACCACAAAATATATTTGTGGAATGTATTCACTCCTACTCAAGGTGATGAGGGTGTGTACAACCATTATATGTATTCGGGGTTCATATTTCCCATAGGAATGGCTTCTATTGCCTGCTCCGGAGCTGGTGGCAGGCCTGGCCTATCATTTTGGGTTAATTCCTCTACTAGCTCCCGCCATCCTGGTCCAGAAAAGTAGTTCTCTGGATCAAGCCCCACCCCATTTAGGACTAGCCTCTCCCTGTCTGGATCCGGGCGAGCAGGCCGAACGATGATCCAGGTTCTAGGCCTGGCTCGAATCCCACTCCTTCGGCCCCAACCATCAATATTTTCATCAAACACAGGGTTTCTTTTCCTTGGTCAAAGCCAGTGTCGGTTTATGGAATCATCCATATCCCTATGGCGACGTCTTCCCCGGTTTCGTACCCCTCCTCGCTCCATATCACCACCTTCTGCCCTATTAGGTTGGTTCAACATGAGGGGAAGTGCTGGGATTCATGGGCGTAATTACCGCCGATACGTTGACCGCATGCAAAGGCTTAGTTATCGCAATGGGACTTGCCAAGACGAAGACCGCTCATCTCGGGAAATTTATTAGAGTACTCGAGTCAGGCCCGAAGCACTATTTATCGCGGTATAAAAAATGATAATATGACTGAAAACATTAAATCATATGTTTTACAATTTCATCCATCTCAAATTTGTTTTTCCCCATGTATAGGCCAACACAAAAGAAATGTTTGCATACAATATTTATATTCTATCGGTTCAAAAATGGGTTTGCTAAACTTAGTTAAGATAGGTGCATTGGTTTAAAAAGAAAGAAAGATATCAACAATGGAAAAGACAGGGTAATCTATATATTTGGGAATGGGGAGATAATATAATTTGATTTCTTCCATTGGTTGCAATTAATGACATATTGATAACAATATAGTTATTTTGATTATTCGAATTGATTTTGAACATTTGATTGTAAAATGAGTACTTTACAGTCTTAGCTGTGGAAGCAACAAATTTTGGAAAATTAAAAATTCAAGCCAAAAACTATACATAGCATTGTCTACTTGGTTAATTCAAATAACTTCACATACTTCTAGAAACATCCCCTTCTCCGCCTCTCTATATAAAGCGTCGTCCCCTTCTCTCTCCTCATCCCTCTTCCCCTCTCTCTGAAACCCTAATTCTGCTTCCATTTAATTAAACAATAGAAACATAATAAATCCATTATATTCGTACATCTTCCCCATGTTCTTGCAGCTCTTCAATGTCTGAAACTCAATCGAAGCGCCACAGAGAATAACCTTAGACCGTCGATTTTGAAGAAGCAAACCCAAGCACGAAGCGGTAAAAGCCGTACAACCCCATACTCTCTCTTCTTGAAGAGGAAGAAGACGAGACGAAGCCGGCCCCGGAGCCGCCGAGCGAGGATCTCTCGGCCATGTTCACCACCCTCCAGCAGGAGCTCTCATCCTCCACCAGCTGCGACTCTAGCTCAACTATATTCTCAAAAAATCCGAGTCCTTCATCTCTGCGGCTCAAGTAAGAAGTTAAAGGTGCTTTTATTCCTATATCTGTCTCATATTTATCAATCTTCGTGAGCAGTCGCGTCATTTTGCTTCATATACATATCTCTGTTTTTGTTAACTATACTGATTTATCTTTGTTTTACTTGGTTTGTCCTTTGTGGTGGTTTTGTTATAATGTCGTCGGTGTTGATCATATGATTGGAATGCCTAATTTCCTGGTGCACTGCAGTTATAATCCTGAAGCTTTTTGTCTTCTAAGGGATGTCGAATGTATGCGTGAATAAAGAGAATCTGTTTGGTTTAAATTCGTCAATTAGTTGGAATAGGTACGTACTTATTACAGTATCCAAATGGAATTCGTGTAACTTAGATTTGGAGTCATTCCACTTAATTTAACTATCGGGCTATAGTTGCTCTGGAAGGATTTACATTTTGGAATCAGCTTAGCTGTTGAAACTTGAATAACATATATATATCAACTTGCTTTGGTGGTTTAGATTAGTTATTACCTGGTAATTCTCTAAAAGTCTTTGATTATTACCAAGAGATCTCTATATCATGAGCTTCAAAGATACTCATGAGCAGGAACACATTTGTATGAAGTGGACTATTTATGTTTGTATCTGAGGATCTTTGAATAACACTTGTTTTGTTAATTTTTTGAATGAAGATTTGCACATGCTGTCTGGACACTTGATAACCATGGTCATTGCATATAAAAGATGATGTTAACTATATCACGTTAGCTGTACTCGCAGTTAATGCATCTTTGTATGTCGGTTTCGAGCTGATTTCACTACACCATGAAATTAGGCATTCCAATCATTTGAGATTCATGTACATTATAGTTAACAACATTTTTTATATGCGATGGTCATTGTTATCAAGTGTCCAGACAGCATGTTCAAATCTTCATTCAAAAAAATTAACAAAACAAGTGTTATTCAAAGATCCTCAGATACAAACATAAATAGTCCACTTCATACAAATGTGTTCCTGTTCATGAGTAACTTTGAAGCTCGTGATATGGAGATCTCTTGGTATAATCAAAGGCTTTTAGAGAATACCAGGTAATAACTAATCTAAACCACCAAACAGGTTGATATATATATATATATGTTATTCAAGTTTCAACAGCTAAGCTGATTCCAAAATGTAAATCCTTCCAGAGCAACTATAGCCCGATAGTTAAATTAAGTGGAATGACTCCAAATCTAAGTTACACGAATTCCATTTGGATACTGTAATAAGTACGTACCTATTCCAACTAATTGACGAATTTAAACCAAACAGATTCTCTTTATTCACGCATACATTCGACATCCCTTAGAAGACAAAAAGCTTCAGGATTATAACTGCAGTGCACCAGGAAATTAGGCATTCCAATCATATGATCAACACCGACGACATTATAACAAAACCACCACAAAGGACAAACCAAGTAAAACAAAGATAAATCAGTATAGTTAACAAAAACAGAGATATGTATATGAAGCAAAATGACGCGACTGCTCACGAAGATTGATAAATATGAGACAGATATAGGAATAAAAGCACCTTTAACTTCTTACTTGAGCCGCAGAGATGAAGGACTCGGATTTTTTGAGAATATAGTTGAGCTAGAGTCGCAGCTGGTGGAGGATGAGAGCTCCTGCTGGAGGGTGGTGAACATGGCCGAGAGATCCTCGCTCGGCGGCTCCGGGGCCGGCTTCGTCTCGTCTTCTTCCTCTTCAAGAAGAGAGAGTATGGGGTTGTACGGCTTTTACCGCTTCGTGCTTGGGTTTGCTTCTTCAAAATCGACGGTCTAAGGTTATTCTCTGTGGCGCTTCGATTGAGTTTCAGACATTGAAGAGCTGCAAGAACATGGGGAAGATGTACGAATATAATGGATTTATTATGTTTCTATTGTTTAATTAAATGGAAGCAGAATTAGGGTTTCAGAGAGAGGGGAAGAGGGATGAGGAGAGAGAAGGGGACGACGCTTTATATAGAGAGGCGGAGAAGGGGATGTTTCTAGAAGTATGTGAAGTTATTTGAATTAACCAAGTAGACAATGCTATGTATAGTTTTTGGCTTGAATTTTTAATTTTCCAAAATTTGTTGCTTCCACAGCTAAGACTGTAAAGTACTCATTTTACAATCAAATGTTCAAAATCAATTCGAATAATCAAAATAACTATATTGTTATCAATATGTCATTAATTGCAACCAATGGAAGAAATCAAATTATATTATCTCCCCATTCCCAAATATATAGATTACCCTGTCTTTTCCATTGTTGATATCTTTCTTTCTTTTTAAACCAATGCACCTATCTTAACTAAGTTTAGCAAACCCATTTTTGAACCGATAGAATATAAATATTGTATGCAAACATTTCTTTTGTGTTGGCCTATACATGGGGAAAAACAAATTTGAGATGGATGAAATTGTAAAACATATGATTTAATGTTTTCAGTCATATTATCATTTTTTATACCGCGATAAATAGTGCTTCGGGCCTGACTCGAGTACTCTAATAAATTTCCCGAGATGAGCGGTCTTCGTCTTGGCAAGTCCCATTGCGATAACTAAGCCTTCGCATGCGGTCAACGTGTAGGCGGTAATTACGCCCATGAATCCCAGCACTTCCCCTCATGTTGAACCAACCTAATAGGGCAGAAGGTGGTGATATGGAGCGAGGAGGGGTACGAAACCGGGGAAGACGTCGCCATAGGGATATGGATGATTCCATAAACCGACACTGGCTTTGACCAAGGAAAAGAAACCCTGTGTTTGATGAAAATATTGATGGTTGGGGCCGAAGGAGTGGGATTCGAGCCAGGCCTAGAACCTGGATCATCGTTCGGCCTGCTCGCCCGGATCCAGACAGGGAGAGGCTAGTCCTAAATGGGGTGGGGCTTGATCCAGAGAACTACTTTTCTGGACCAGGATGGCGGGAGCTAGTAGAGGAATTAACCCAAAATGATAGGCCAGGCCTGCCACCAGCTCCGGAGCAGGCAATAGAAGCCATTCCTATGGGAAATATGAACCCCGAATACATATAATGGTTGTACACACCCTCATCACCTTGAGTAGGAGTGAATACATTCCACAAATATATTTTGTGGTCGTTTTCGTTATTCATGTAGGGAAGACGTAAATATAGATTGGAAATAAAACCAAGTTCAATCTTAAGTTTTGCTCTCCATCAGCATTTAAATATTCATGCCAAGGAATTCGGTCACCTGGAATACAATAACTTGAATTTGGAGAAAAGTTTACAACAAAATAATGGTGCAATATGATTGACAGCACAAAATAAACGATATCTTTATAAAAATCATCAAAATTAAAATGGAACAGTAAACAATTTCTCGTACCTATTGAGAAAGCTTCAGATACTTAGAAAGAATGCTAACATCTATTCAAAGTCCATGTGATATATCTGGAAAGTAGCACTTATTTTTTCTATACCATCTAAAAGCTTACCCGAGGAGTAATAAAAAAGGTGTTCAATTGTATAGCAGCAAAGAAATCATATACAAGTTGAGAGAACAATACAACTTGAAAACAGTGGCATTAGGCCTTTAACTTATATGTTGCAAGTGAGTTCAACGGTGTCACATGAATTAAAGGCCGTTATAAGAAGATCGTATAGGTTCATTCTCTCGAACCTCCAGAGTCTCAGCACAAGAACCAACAGCTCAGGACAAACATAAATAAAGAATGCTATGGCTTAATATCCTTATAGAAGATATTGACGACATACAAATAAATCTTCATCCCCTACAGATCGAACAACACATACCCAGCAAACGATCAAGGAACTTCAAGGATCAACAGGAAATTTACTGATGTTTTAGTATGATGATGAAGTTCCATTAAAAGAACTCAATGATTTGATTATGTGCTTATAAACCTTAATTCCATCCAAATAAACGGAGTCCTTCAGAAACTGTCAAGAAAGCAAAATCATGACTATAGAATTAGAAGAGTAAATAAACAAGAGATAAATATGGAACTTTAAGTCACCTCATTATGGTCATGAAGTAATATTGGAGTGTTTTTCATTGGAGAGAAACCAAGGGTAGGAATTCCCCTTTGTCTCATGAATCGAGCATCCGTCGTTGAAGCTAAGATTTCAGGCTTTGTTAGTTTTCCACCAGCTTTTGCGATAGCTTGCTCGAAAACAGACCACCATGGATTAGAATCATTAGTTGGTGTCAATAAAGGACGCCCAAGGTAGTCTCTCAGAACCCCTTTTTTGGTGATCTGCCAAAAGTAGGAGCGGTTAGGCATCCTATACAAACTTTCCTTTTCATACACAATTCATAATAAATTACTAATACTTCTTGGAATTCAAAAGACTCAAGGAGACAAGTAAAAGAACAAGACTTGAAAAGGGTCTATAAAACTCTTCAAAATTTTCTGTTTCTCCAAAGTTATAACCACATTCACCGGCATTTCTTTTTCCAAATGGGAAAATGTCAATACTCGTTCACGATTTTCCACTTGATCTTAAGACATTTATCGGAGTGAGCAAAGGGCACAACTTCTGTGTTGTGGTAATAGTGACCAAAGTTTCTACATGGGTTCAGTAACAGTTGAAGAAACATTTCAGGTTCGTGGTAAAGATCAGAGTGAAAACCTAGACCTCTATCTCGGCTATAGACAGTCTGGCTTCTAGAATAGAGTATATTTTAGTCATAATATCATGATGAAATGAAAGCAGCTATTACATTGCACTTGGCTCAGTCAAAGGTGGCTCACTAATATCGTTTTCTAAGAGCAATTGTCAGCTACTCAACCGAACTCATCCTAGAGGTAAAATACAACTGAGAATTCACCAGGGAAATTCACCAGGGAGTAGTACACTCCGTGGCAGGCTCTTATTTTCCTCGCAGGCAACCAATTCAGCTTCCAGAGCTGGTAACCTGATTTGCTTGAAAAGTTGGGAGATGATAAAGTAACTTCAACATGCAAAAGTGTATCACTTCAAGACCAGAAAACCAGCTCAAAGAACCACTGATAAATCACAGACAAAGATATAGTCATCAAAGAACTGAATAAATAACAAAATTACTCTAGAATCTGAATAAAAGACTCTAACTTACAGGATTCGATTTGAATCCCACGCACTAAACAACAATCACCTCATAAGTCATATTCCTCCATGCAGGAGCCCACTCCTCTGTGATTCTCCTCATCAATAGATCAGGATCAGCAGTAGGTGGCAGCCGAATATCGAACCCAGCCTCCACTTCAGATGGTTGCATATTCATTACAAATCCCTATTCAACCAAATCCATCAACAACTTCACACGCAAACCGATCACAAAAAAATCAATACAATGGCAGAACTCACAGTAGGGGACGGAGTTCCGGCCTTCAAAAACACGGGATTAACTGAAATAACCTCCGAATTTGCAGCCAATCCAGCCTTGACAAGATCAAACTGACTATCTCTGAACTTAGTAATAACTTCTATGCTCTTCATCATATTCTCCATAGCACAATTCTCATACATTCTAGAGCCATGACCTGGTAACCCGTTAGCCTTGATCACCATATGCCATGGAGTCCTGTCAGCATAAAAAACTCTAAATTCATCACTAGGGGACGCCTGCCCTTCATCCATTACAAAGCCAATATTCAATTCTTTAAACTCTTCGCTTTCAACAAACTTAGCCATCCCATCAAAACCTCCAATCTCTTCATCGGGTACGTAAGAAACGTGCACAGTTCTCAACGGGGAGAAATCAAGATTACCTTTTAATTCTTTGATAGCCTCGAGATACTGCATACCGATACATTTGTCGTCCTGAGCGCCGCGGGCGTATATCTTTCCATCTTCAGGAGATAAATGAGCTCCGAAGGGATCGTGCAGCCATTTGGATGATTCGACGGGGACGGAATCCAAGTGGGAATTGAAGAGAACCGCAGGTAGAGATGGGTCGGAGCCAGCCAAAGTGAGGAGTAGGAGAGGCTTTTCCAGGGTCGTGAGATAAATAATCTTGATTCGGAGAGTGGGGATGGTGGAGGCGATGGCTGTGAGATATTTGACAGCGGTGGTGTAGTCGGGATTCGGATGGGCAGTATTGATTTTGAGATAGCTCCGGAAGCGGGTAATGGGGGCCGGTTCGCGGGGGTGGGCGGCGGCCGACGAGGGTGGCGGTGTGTATTCTGAGAGGAGGAATATTGCGACGGAGAAGAGGAGGAGCTGGCGGTGGCGCGTAAACATTTTTCAGGATAAAATGAGATGATTGTTTAAGTGAATAGATTAGATGTCCATAAAAGTTCTTCTACTCCTCACCTGAATTTCGCTAGTTGTCTGCGTATCTATAGAATATATTCTTCCAAAAATACAAATTTAATGAATATGGACTGTTTTGAAAGTACTAGAAATTGGAGGGGTCGTCTTGTAAATTAATACCGAGGGTGCTTTTTCCGTACTTGTCAAATTCACCATCTTCGCTAAAGTGCTCATGCAGTTGAAGATAATCGGGCGCCTTTAGAGAATCTATCCAATTCCAATATTCTGAGTTAGAATCTTGCTATAACATTTGTAATTCTTGGTCGATTTTCCTTTTTACTGTTCTTTGCCTTTCGTATTTGAATCGTGCTGTGTTATGCATGCGATGATTTTGTTGGGTTTGATGAGCTAGGGTTTGTCGCTAGTGGTTCTTGATTTTTCATCCTAATTTCTGATCTTGCGATGAGTAATCTGTTCTCATGAGAAAAGGGTCTGCTTGATTTTCGTGAATCAGGAGTTATGTTGCTCCAGCTGCTATTTGTTTTTTGGAAAAAATGAAATCTTTACGTTTGTACGTGAAACAAGGATTCTTTTGGGTTGTCTTTTCATTCTCTTGCCCGGTTTTTCTATGAATTATACGGGTTTATTCGAATTTCTGTTAATCATGCTCAATATAAAGTGTGGAGTGATGAAGTATTGAGTTTGCCTTTTGTAGTAAATGACTTCTCGTTTTGATGACTTCCAGTATGAACAGTAGCTCATTTTGAAAAAAAATTTGCACTAGTATCCTCCGAAAAGGGCAATAATTCTTTTTGACAGTTTGTTGTTTTCCTGTAATTTAAGCGAATGGAAATCCCAGAACTCTAATAAACTTTTTGAAACTTGACTAGCTGTATTTAAGGCGGCTGTTTTATTATGTCTTTGTAACGGTTAAGTGTAAGTGTTCCTTTAGGAACCAAAGACATGTTAATGTTTAAACAGTTAGTTTGAATAGATGACTTTGTTTTATAGAGTTGAAAACCACATGGAAAAATATCATGGTGCTTAACTACTCTATTTTTTGAATATATAGTCTGCCAAGCAGTCGGTAGTTTTGTGAGTTGGTCTTGGGGCAGGAAGGGGATGGAATCCGTTTGCTTTTAGCTATGCTGCTTACTTAAAAGAAAGAGCTATATTCTTTAAAACGCCTTTATTTGTGAATTGTGATATCTTAACCGTTACCTTGACTTGAACTTGTCTATGAACATTCAGTGTTTTACTTTATCCAATCTTCAAGTTTTTCGTTTATCCATTTTTGTGTCTTGATGCAAATTTTCATAGATATGAAATTAATTATTTATTCTTGGATACTTGTGTAGCAATAAGAGGTGACGCCGAACTAAGAACATAAATATGGTGAGGCTATTGGCTAATATAATTCGTAGAGGTGTTGCACCTTTTCCAGCCGCAGGATCGACTGTAAGTGTGTATTTTCATTTCACTTGGGCTACCTCTTTGATACACACACAGAGTTAGATAGCTACACAAATAGGCCCAGGCCTGTGATAACCAAAGTATATGTTAGAAGCCCCAACTAGAGACTGTTAAGAAAGGAGAGAGCGAGGGAGTTAGTTAGGCAGTTAGAATCTAGCACAAGCTAGGAGTCACAGGGTTCATCCCTGGGTTTTGCGTGCGACTGTAGAGGGTTGTGGAGAGGAAGCCATACTGGTTGTTACCTTGAGAGTTTGTATCTGTTCTCATATCAATTCTAGTGGAATTTACTCATATTTACTCATATCACTCTTCCTAAATTTTTCTCAAGTTTTTCGTAACATAATCATTTTAGATTCGTAGCTACTATACAAGGGCTTTTTAGACTCTTATCATCAGTGTATATGCATGAGAATCTTTTCTGACTGACAAATTTCATCTAATGTTGATTTATTCCTTTGATAGGCATCTGGTTCTTTCTACCAGAGCGTTCTTCGTTTTTCTACCAATGTGCCTGATGACACACATGAAGATTTTAAACCCACTATTAAAACTGAGAGCTCTGGCATTGTTATTAAAGATATTGTTGAGCAGGTACATACCCTTATCATCTGCATGTTTCATCATATTGTTAATCCAATCCCTAATGTGATGAAATACTTGGTTCAAAATTCACCATCCTTTATTTAGTTTCCCCTATGCTCCAAGCAGGCATGTTCAATAGCCTTGCCTTATATCTCCAAGGATTGGCATCTCTATGATGATGCTATTTCTGATTCGCAGGATTTGAAGGAAAACCCTGTAATGATATACATGAAAGGGGTGCCTGATCTCCCCCGATGTGGATTTAGTGCATTAGCAGTGAGAGTTTTAAAAGAATATAGTAAGAAATACAACACATTTATTATTTTTAAATTTTAACTGCTCAATTTATCGTGTTTAATTGCAATTTATTTAGTTGTTTTCATCATCACACTCTATTTTGTCTTTCCTGATTCGTTTCATAATCCAAAAGGGTTCTTAGCCTAGTCCTACTCATTTGTAGTTTCTGTTCATTAGTTTACTTTTAGGGGTTTCTCCATAAATCCTGCCTTGGGTTCGCAGATATCATTGAAAAAGGTGCTTCCCTTTATATAGATGAAAGATTTTAATCCTATCTTTTTTAATGTTGCTTGGAGGTGGGGTTGGTACTTAATGCACTGGCATGATTTTTTATTTATCATTTCTTGTAGCTTAGCTGAACTGAGTTTATTGACTAACATGTACTCAGTATTGTTCTACGAAATGATGCGATCATTAAGTTTAAACTGTCTTCACATTGAGTGCTTGTTTTCTGCTATTATGCTCGACCTTATTTACAGTTGAAATGGGGCTTTGCAGATGTTCCTTTAAGTGCCAGAAATATTTTAGAAGACCTTGAGCTAAAGAATGCTGTAAAATCTTTCAGGTGAATTAATACTATTCATGTTTTTATAGGTGTGAATAACTGGATATCTTGAATTTTTTATTTATATGATATTATGTTGGACTGAATAGATGGCTAATGATGAAAATATTTTACCACCACCATTATGCAGCTTCCCTGCTTGTTCTTTTCCCAAATAATTTTAGGGCAAGTACTTGCCCTTAGACTTTTCTGCTGATAAGTTGATCTATGTTTTAGAATTATCTGTATTCATTGTTTGTAATAAATTTCATATTCCTTTCGTGAGGATTAGATAACTTACATATTTTTTAACATGTTGGGCCTCAAGTCGAAATGGATTGTGTGATATTCTGATTGCAACTTTTCTGTGCACACCATCATGTCAAAAATTTTACCTCGTTATCCTCCAAAGTTCTTCACAAAACTTGGTTCGACATCCCATAACCTATCTTGTACTCTTTCCTATTTACACATATTTGAAACATATAAAGAAGTGCTCTCTTTTTTATTTCAGAAATTACGATATGTAATAACAAATGCCACAATTTCTTGCAGCCACTGGCCAACATTCCCTCAAATATTCATCAATGGGGAGTTCGTAGGAGGATCTGATATCATTCTTAACATGCATCAGGTTCGCCCCTTTTCTTCTTTGATTTTCAAATCCAGGATAGTTACAACTCTTGTTCACATTTTTACCACCAAAACATCTGATCCTCTATTATGTGAATGTGATATCCTTTGGTCTTTAGTGTTGTAAACATTGGACATTTTTACATCCCTTCACTATGCTGAGTCCATTTTCTTAAGGTAGTGTTTGCATGTGATGCATCCGTGAATTTCGTTTTCATCCCTAATGTTTACCACTACTTGTGTTTCACAAATAATCCCTTATTTTAATCGAGAAATTTAATAGAAATTGAGTCGAATTGCTAAAAGAAACTTGGCAAAGTAGTGAAAGGAATTGATTTGATTAGAAATTATGGTAGTCCGCATATAAAATGTTCAAATCCAGGCAGAAGGAGTGTGTCAATGTTTGAAGGAGAGTGATTGTAAGGATACATATTGTCTATTCTATGCAAGAAGGGATCAATTCCTTTACTTGAATCAAATGGAGGACCTAATTTGCCGTGGACAAAATACACTAACTGCGATTTTTTGATCAATTATGTTAATTGAATAAAAGGAAGGACCAAAGTTTGTGGTAATCACACAACTCTCGTTGAAACCTTTTAGGGCCTTTTGATTAGTCCGGCTCCGTACAGATATCAAAGCCCTGCATAGTTGTTTATGTCCCAGATTTCTGATCAAAGATCTCTAAAACTCTTTTTCCTCCTACTGTTTTTTGTACGTAGACTGGTGAATTGAAGGAAATATTGAAAGACGTTGCGGAAAAGCATAAATAAGCAGAGCGAGGCATTGTGCCTTGCCTCGCGAGTTGTAGGTATATTATCATTATTTTTGGTTTGTGTAAGATGAAACCATGTTTTCAATTTCACTTGCAGCACCTCTCATTTCCGAATGAGTGAATAATTGGCGGAACGAGCAAATATGGTGCATTTCTTTTGTAGAAGTAAATTTTTGTACTTTGATTTCTTTGTGGACCTTTTCAGCAAAAGAGAACTTCAATCTGTGGCAGATCTCTCATGTCATATTTTTAGGTGCTTTGACATATGATTCCAAAATTCATGGTCACCCCTAAGCTGTTTACCATCGGATAATATTTTTTCCGACTTCGGATTTGGGCATGGGAAAACTTGAATCTTTTAACATTGCATCACAAGTTCTAAAATTCTGTTGTAGCGATATGGTGACTCTTCTTGCAGGTCTCATCCGCTGCATGCACTATCGATTGCAACAAAACATTTCGGGATATAGTGAAATATGCTTATCAATAGAAGTTTGATTTCGATATTTGTGGGTAGAGTTCTTTGGTCATATTGAGATTTTTCCGTGAAAAATAATGGATTAGTTATTACATGACACGAAAATATAAAATGTCCCAATGACATTATAATCCAACTAATTATCAACAAATGTCACAAAAACCATCCTTTATCAAATTCAATATATATAATTTTTTTTTTTACAAGAACTATGATTTACGTTTGTCAACGACTTGGGAACATAACTACTAGTAACAAATAAGAAACATGCTTCCTCATGCTTTCTATTAAAGCTTTTTCTCCGCAAAAGATAACATGGAGTAATGATTATAGAAATCCCCCGAAACAAATTGACAGCTCCAGAAAATCCATATATTCAGTTCAGATGTATATAACTAAATCATTTTTATAAATTATAGTTTTAGTTGTTTTAGATTTAAGTAATTGATAATCATTTTAAGGAAAAAAAATAATATGATTGATGTGGTTAGTATAAAAGATTAGGCCTTTTAAACTTTATAAGAAGCAAATCAAGGACACCATCGGCAGCAGTTGGTAACTACCACGTTGGTTTCAATTCGGTTTCATCTGTTGTTTGTGGGTTGGCCTTAAATTTTCTGTAGGTTTCACATTCATGCTCAGACTATTGAAGGTGTCACCGTCTTCTTTTCATCTATAATCTTCAAAAATCACAACTTTTGATACCCGAACATTTATATATGTCATCAAAGAAGCCAACTATTTACATATTGTGCCGAAAATAACATGTTTCCAGCAATTTTCCAATAAATCTGAAAGGATATCATTTCCTAGACAAATGTGCACTTTAGGCCCTCAAGGATATGGATTGTGATACTACTAATAATTTCTATCACGAGACCCGAAGAAAGAGCTCCTCCCAAAAACGCCACCGGTAACCTTCCATCTTGGCACTCCCTAATCACCTCAACCTCGGAGACATTCCATCACCTCGGGATAAAAGTTTAGATTTCTCGGTCAATATACACCTAAACAAACGATCAGACTATTGAAGACGTCTATGTCTTCTTTTCATCTATAATCTTCAAAAATCACAACTTTTGATACCCGAACATTTATATATGTCAAAGAAGCCAACTATTTGCATATTGTGCCGAAAATAACATGTTTCCAGTTGTTTTCCAATATTGTAAAAAATTCTGAAAGGATATCATTTCCTAGACAAATGCCCACTTTAGGCCCTCGAGGATATGAATTTCAAGGCAGTTTGTTTGGATTTAACATTGATTGGTTATGGACCCAATCATTGATCTCCTAGGTCCAGGATAAGTCCACAAAGAATCAGGATAATTACCGGTGAGGGTCCCATGGCCTGATAACAAATTGACCATTGAGTCACAAAGAAATGGGCCCGCTCAGACAAGGCTCTATAAATAGACAGCTCCACCTCATTTTTAAGGTACGTTATCAATAAAAAGCATTTGGTTTTTGAATTGTTATAACTTTAGAGCAACCGCTGACTTGAGCGTCGGAGTGCCTTCGCGGGGATACCTCCCGGCGCCTCTGATTTTGCTTTGTGACGCAGGTAACAACCCACTCAAATCCTTCATTGGAGCCCTCCAGGATCCCAACTTATTCGCTGAGTCGTCAATTCGGCCCATCCGATTTTAGGCAACATCAAATATCAACAAAGCAGGCCATGCATCAAGGCTCGAGACATTGGAGAAGTAAAACGGCTAGGTGGGGTGGGCAAATGGAAGATTAGCAAGACAGGAAAGCGGATGGAGAATGGAAGAAAGCACTGGTTTAGTCATAATTTAGAACTGTGACTTTTTACCATTAATAATCAGCCTCCGGAAGCTTTTTCTTTGCTTTGTTATAAATGAATATCTGCCGTTGAGCGGCTCTCATGCAATAGTGAGTGTTCATCTTATTAATATTGCATTGAAGGCTGGTGAGTCTTGTTAACATTAATGTGTTATATTTGTTTGTTAATCAGATATATCCTTGTGATTGCATGAAAAGTAGTTGGAGTAAAAGCAATGACGTCAGGATTTTAACGTAGTTCAGTAAAATACCAACATTTACGGGCTACAATCAAACATGACTTAGTAAAAAACATAAAAGACTCTCTCTTTTTATTGATGCATAAACGAATAACACAATCCGTGGAATCTGTTTGGTGGTGGACACCACTCGACTTCTTCTCAACTTCTCTCGAACTCCTTTCGATGTGTAGAGGGTTCCCTTCCGAGAAGGGTACTGTAACGCCCCAAAAATCCATAGGACCACATTTATGCATTCTATTAATCATATGGGCCAATTGGCAATTTTAAATAATATGTATCTGCTGAATTGTTGATATCAGCAGGTAATGGTGCGCTGCGGCTGGTACCAGCAGGTAACTCCAAAGAGCAATACACAAGTTGGTTTGAAATTGATTGTAAAATGTTTTAAGGAGGTAAAATGATTTCTTTTGAAAAGGGTTTGGTGTTTTACAAATTAAAATAATATGGAGGGAATTTTACTAACTTTTAGGAGTGTGTCATGCTTGATTTCACAAGTAGCTTGCTCTGCTGAATTGTTGATATCAGCAGGTAATGGTGCGCTGCGGCTGGTACCAGCAGGTAACTCCAAAGAGCAATACACAAGTTGGTTTGAAATTGATTGTAAAATGTTTTAAGGAGGTAAAATGATTTCTTTTGAAAAGGGTTTGGTGTTTTACAAATTAAAATAATATGGAGGGAATTTTACTAACTTTTAGGAGTGTGTCATGCTTGATTTCACAAGTAGCTTGCCACTAATCCCTTTCATACAAATACTTGTTTCTAAAGTAAGATTTGTATCATTTGCAAAGAAAAGTTTTAAAAGTGTTCTTCAAAGAAATTTCCAAGAGAATTTGTGCGTTGCTCAAAAGGGAGGATTCTGCAGGAATTAGCTGTGGTTGCAAAACTTCAAAACAAGGCACGTAAAAGCTGATCTT
>KV010001.1:510689-550477 GCA_001598015.1 Dorcoceras hygrometricum
ATGTATCTGCTGAATTGTTCATTCCAGCAGGTAAGATTGCGCTGTGGCTGATTTCAGCAGGTAACTCCAAAGAGCAATGCACAAGTTGGTTTGAAATTGATTGTAAAATGTTTTAAGGAGGTAAAATGATTTCTTTTGAAAAGGGTTTGGTGTTTTACAAATTAAAATAATATGGAGGGAATTTTACTAACTTTTAGTAGTGTGTCATGCTTGATTTCACAAGTAGCTTGCCACTAATCCCTTTCATATAAATACTTGTTTCTAAAGTAAGATTTGTATCATTTGCAAAGAAAAGTTTTAAAGTGTTCTTTAAAGAAATTTCCAAGAGAATTTGTGTGTTGCTCAAAAGGGAGGATTCTTCAGGAACTAGCTGTGGTTGCAAAGCTTCAAATCAAGGCACGTAAAAGCTGATCTTTTCTACACCATTTGAAGTATATATTGTGTTTTATTGGATCTGCGTGCCTGTATGTTATGGATATATTTAAAGTTCATGTTTGAAATGATTTAGACATGATAAGGAAAGATAGATGGGTTCAAAAACATGTTGTTTGTTGTTTATAAAGCTTCCAGTATGATTTTCAGAAAGTTTATGAAGTTTAAAAGATACTGAGGATTGGAATTCACTTCCAGAAATGTTATGAATGTTCTTCTCGAAATAGCAGTAATATTAGAATTTGATAACTGTGAAATCGGTAGCTGTTGGTTGAATCATTGGTATGGTTTGATAGGCAGCAGCTGATGACATTGTTATTGTTCTGATATCACAGATGTCGAGTTATGTCCCAGCAGCTGTCTCTACTTGTTAAGATTCAGCAGCTGCATTGATATAATGTTTATGAATGTTTTCCTCTCTGTTGTAATATCAGGATTTGATGATTTGCGTAGTCAGCAGTGCTAGTTAGATCAGTATAAAGTCTGGTTTAATAAGCAAAGGCTGGTAGCGCAATTGTTGTTTTGATGTTACAAGCGTTTTTCATAAAATTCAGCAGATGCACTGTTCATCAGCAGATGCGTCTTTCTTTATTAATATCAGTAGTTGTTTTCCTTTGATTAGGAATCAGCAGCTGCATTGTGATTTTGAATTCAGCAGCTGTATTTTCCTTAGTTAGAATCCAGCAGTTGCTTTTTCTACATAAAATCAGCAGATGCACTGTTCATCAGCAGATGCATTCTATAGTGATAATTCAGCAGTTGTTTTTCAAGTACTGTTCATTCCAGCTGGTACTAGTCTCGCGACTGGTACTATTAATTTATATAATCGTGTTAGCACTTTCCTTGCCACTAATTGATGTGCTAACGACGTCGTTCCATTTAGTTATACAAAGATCAGCAGGTAGTTTTGTATTCATCTGCCGATCACCTCAACGACATCGTTTCATTAAGTCACGTAATATCAGCAGATAGTCTTTTATTCCATCTGTTGATCATTCCAACGACATCATTTTATTTAAATACGATTGTTTTAGTAAGAAAGCTTGCAGCTGCTTCCTGTTCATTTCAGCTGGTTTATTTCAGTGATATGTTTCCAGGTTGAAGTCGATACTCAGTAAAGTTTTAAAAAAAAATGGGAAGCAAATGTTTAATTGAAAGAAATGAGGAACTGGGCTATCTTCCCCTGTTTCTGCCATTGAAATGTTTATTGAACTGTTTACGAAAAGAACAGTGTTTATGGAAGTTCCTTAACATATGCATTGTACAGATGTCTGCCTGCGTTTTATGAAATTGTTACTACTCAGATTTTACTTGCTGAGCCTTTAGGCTCACTAGCTTTTAAAATGGTGCAGGTACGACAGCTGATGGAGGAACAGCAGGTGGAACTTGAATCAGCAGATGGGTGGCGTTGTGTTTATCCAAGGCCTACGTTTTTCCGTGTCTAAGTTGTATCGTTTTGATTAAGTTGTACTGTATTAAATCAGTAGCAATGGTTGTATATTTACATAGAATAGCAGCTGTTGTAAACCGCAATTTAAAGTTATATGTAAATACCCTGTTTCCGCAAAAGTTTTTAGCAGTAGCGCGCGTAATTGAGTACCTGCTGAATTTCGAATTGGTCTTGAGTTTCGTTTCCTTTGAGTTATAAGAGATGCAGCTTATAACAAATTATCTTTTAGCCCTTCTTTTATTCGAAAATTTTTGGTTACCCCAATTCTCGTGGCCCCGTTGGGTTTGGGTATCACAGGTACCTTCTTCACCCGAGTAAAGAATGAGCAAATATTCTAATAAATGATGTACCACCAACAGTTAAATCTCTCGACTCAGAATGAATGTGGTGGTAGTGACAGAATGTTGTCTTAGCTGTTGTCCTAGCACCGACGGACCAATAGCTGCTACTTCTTCTTCTTATTAACAATGTCTGCACTTTACAACTGTTAGTCCCTCGGAAATATAAATGAATACGTCCTATCTAATATCATCACACAAACAAAAAACAACTGTAATCAAATTTATAAATTCATCTCGACGATTTTGAAGAGTCCGTTGAAATAAACATGATTTCTGAATCTTGATGATCGCTTACACCACATACATCAACACTGTACATGTCCCTCACTATGTGATCAGATATGAGAAGCTAGATAAGGAACAAGATCATTGAGTATCAAAGGAATTTGTACATTAAGGAGATAAGTATCTGGAATAGAGATATGCATAATCCTTTCCATAAAAACAGTAGCTTACTATGGAAATTAAAGCTTTGAAGATAAGCTCAATTTCCTAACCTCAAAACAAGTCAACCATCACTAAGAAATCCTATGTAACAATCTTCCATTTGGCTTGTTTTGGACAAAACCAAATAACACCTCTTTACAAACATACTCCCCTTTGTGTCGAAACAAACAAAGGGATACTCATCAACCAAATAAACCTTGTTGCATAACTTTTCATGACACAGACTAAATGGATTTGTGTTCTTTCCTCAAATGCAAACATAACCAACTTGACAAGCTCACAAAATATTATATGCTTTATGTAGGAAATGACATTTTTGTCCCGGAAAATGTCTAAATGAATATAATGCATCGGAGCAAACAATATGCTCCCCTGAATGCAACAAGTCGATAACCTTTGAAAAATCGCTTCTCACACTCTAAACTCGGTAGTGGAAGAATTTTTCAATCAATTTGTGGTCACTTATGATTTTCCTACAATGTGCTTCTTCTTCTTCTTATTCAGAATGTCTGCAATGTGCAACTGTTAGTCCCTCGGAAATATATAGGAATCCGTCATATCTAATACCATCACACAAACAAAAAACAACTGTAATCAAATTTATAAACCATCTTGACAATTTTGAAGCGTATGTATAAACATGATTTTCTCAATCTTGATGATTGCCTACACCATATACATCGACACCATACATATCCCTCAGGATGTGATCAGATATGAGAAGCTAGATAAGGAACAAGATTATTGAGTATCAATGGACTTTGTACATTAAGGAGATAAGTATCTGGAATAGCGATATGCATAATCCTTTCCGTGATTTTATTTGGTCAAAATTCATAGGAGAGAAAACAAGACACAATAAAATCTTTAATATCCAAAGAAGTTCTAAAAAATCCAAACATACGTAGTAAAGACTCACTAAAACATGCAGAAATCAGTGTATGTCTCCATTAAAATTAGAAGGCAACCTCAAAATTTTCAATCTACCGACGGAATACAACAGTGAGCATATTGGATGACATAATTCAATTGCAGCAAAATTTTGGAGCAAGATACTCATAAAAAATCTTAGATATACATTTGTCGAAAATAATTGAGGTACTCAAAAGTTTCAATCCAAGTTCACAAAATGTATACTTTTTTATTTCTAAACCCTCCTCAAGGTTAAGCATGAAATTGACATATCTGGCCCCCAGTGACACAGACGAGTTGGTAAGACTTGGGGTGATGTGTGAATAGCTTTCCCGGCTTCACGGGTTCGATTCTCGTGTGGAGCATATTCACCACTGAAATATTGTGAGGGTATGGAGACCCTTAATCAGGCAATATACTTAGGACTCCCCCGGGACCCTGCCTACTCGTACATATCCCTCGATTTACCACCTGTATGGGTCAAGAGACCTTTGACCTGTATGGTCCCCTGCCTACTCGTACATATCTCTCGATTTACCCCTATCTTTGACCTATACAAGGATTAGCCCATTAATGGTTAACTTTAAAAAAATGAAATTGACATATTTAAGAACCCGAGTTGACTCAATAACAAAATAAATCTTAGATTTTTTTGGTTCAAACTCGAGTATCCAACGTGTTTCATCTTCTTTCTTTTTCATGACTTGGTAGCTCCCATACTGAGAAGACCTTCTGTTGGGTTTTTTAGGTAGCACAATGTTATTAGATTTTTGAATCTCATATAAGATATTTGACCATTCTGAATGTTCTAGTTTTCTGCAAAAGCAAATCTGATAAATTCGTCTAGGAAAATGGATAAAATTATTATATTTTTCGTTCAAACGGTTTCGATTGATTTTTATATGTAAAATAAATAATGTCAATTAAAATAGTTACGGGGACTCTCGTACTGATAAATTCACATAATATAATTTTCGTTAAAACGATGATACATATTCACACATATAATCCATACAATTTGGGCCAGTTGCTAATTTCAATTAAAGGCTCATTGGGTCGGCCCATTTTCGATGGAAGAACGTTGGTCGGCCCGTTGCCGGTAAACACACAAAACGATGAGTCGCTGGAAAACCATGTCCCAACGGAAAATAAGCAGCTCCAAAGCCGCCGCGCGCCGCCATGCCTACGGTTAGTGTAGGCAGAGATCGGCTCTTCCAAGCCCTAGGACGAGCTTACAGTGAGAAACTACATTTTTCTCTATATTCATGCGTGTGAATTGATGATTTATTAAGCGGTGACTTCTAGCCCATTATTGTGTAATGTCAAAATTTTGATTATCGCAGCTGAGGAAGAGTTTGAAGATTTGTGCTTCAAATTCGGGATTGAGCTCGATGACGTGGTGGGTATAGTTTATGGAATGCTTCTTCATTTTGGAAAAAAAAAATTAGTGTTTATGTAGGGCTGTGTAGGAAGTTTTAGTTTGCACAATACTGCTGGTGAATAACATTCTCACGTGAAATATTGTATTTTTAGTTGATATCCCGTTAGATGTCAATGTTGAATGCAGTGTTGACTCGCATACATTTCATGTCCATTTTTGTTGTTTTTGTTTTGTTGATGATGGGGTGGTGTATTTTGTGATTTTGGTTTGTGTTGATATGGAATCAGACGACTGAAAGGGCAATTATACGGAAAGAGAAGCATTTGGAAGAAGAAGACCCTTCCGAGGATGAGGAAGTAATTTACAAAATTGAGGTGCCGGCCAATAGGTAGTATTGTCAATTACATTTATCAGTGAGCTGCTGATTATGCAATGGTTAATGAGATGTAGTTTGCAATTTGAATGAATTGTTTGGCCATTGAAATGTTCTATGTGAAATGTAATTGTTAATCTTTGGTTAAAAGGTTGATAACTATGCCGTTTTTTCTCCCTGTTGAAATTTCATGGCAGATACGATTTGCTTTGTCTTGAGGGGTTGGCACAAGCCCTCCGCATATTCAATGGGCTTGATCCAATACCTACATATAAAATCGCAAACATCAGTAAAGAAGCTATGCTCAAAATGCATGTGAAAACGGAGGTATACAAGTTGGCAAAAGAAACATTCTCCATTAACAGTCAGTCTGCAGTCATTTTTTGCCATTGCTCTAGTTGTGATATTCCTTTGTTGCAGACATCTCAGGTCCGACCATATGTTGTCTGTGCTGTTTTAAGAGGTGTTACATTCGACGAAGCTAGATATAATAGTTTTATAGATCTTCAAGATCGACTTCATCAGAATATCTGCCGGTAATGCTATCTGATCTCCGACCAACTACACCAATATGTCTTTTGGCTGAAATCTTTCTCTATTAAAAGATTTGAGATGTTGGGACATACCCAGTAATGAATAATTTATGCTAGTGTTTGTTATTTCGTGAGCTAGTTCTTTTTATACACGAATTGTGGGGCTGGTGTTATTTCCACCAGCCCAGTCTTTTTGTCTTGCTAGTGATGAAAATTAGCCAAAATTGGGAAAGATCATTCCCTCTTTTATGTGTCTGACTTTCTTGTTTAGGTTATTCCCACTTGAAATGCTTATGCTCTAAAATACACTAATATTTGTGATCAAGACCACAAATGTTCATAATTTTTTTCTGTGCTTCAGGAGCATAGTCGTGGTTCAAGCTATGTACAACATGAATATATTAGTTCTTTCTAATATGCTTAATTTTATCTGTGATTAGTCAAGGATGAGTGGGATCGAACTGATGAATGTGTTACTTGTGATCATTTACCTCTATTGTAAAGTGAATTCCACCATTGCCAACGTAGAACCAACAGTTTGGTTGAACATGTCATCCTTTTCATTTTTTAATATGGAAATATATTCATTCACCTTTTTATTTCTTCGGTTTGTGCTCGCATCTGTTTAGGCGAAGAACTTTGGTTGCAATTGGCACGCATGACTTGGATACAATAAAAGGCCCCTTCACATATGAAGTATGTCATTATAATGTTATACGTGCGTCATTCACAGTCCTATGAATTGTATGTTTGAAAAAGATGCTATGTTCAACTGTCAGTGCTCCTCATGTGGACTTATATTTATATATAAAACTTAATAATAGTTTAGTCTGCATCTTATCTATTTCCATTTCCAGTCAATGTAAAGTGTCCGGTTTTTGTTCCCATTATTATCATTTTTTCCCATATGAATGGCCTCAAATTTTCTGCCAGAGACACCAAATCCTAGCACTATTAGCTTCTTAAAAGTTCATATCTATTTTTTAAAACTAAATACTTTTTGTTAGAAATAATTATTGATATCTTGAGTTTGAATTAATTTCAGGCCTTACCACCTCCAGAGATAAACTTTGTACCTTTGAAACAGGTAATTAGTTTTTATTGAGCCTTACTTGATAAATTGTAGTGGAGCAGCTGATATCAAAATTGGCTACTTTACGTCAAAATATCTCTCTAACACTTCGAGAACACAACATAGTTCAAAACTAACGTACAAAAATCTTGGAAAGCTTACAATGTCAATGCATCTAGTTTGGGTGGTAGGCCATAAATTTGTTGTTAACTTCAGTAACATTTTCTTCTTCCTCGACTTTATGATGCTGAACCTTTTTGAATGTGCAATGGCTTAGACGAAGAACTTCAGAGCGGATGAGCTGATGGAATTTTACAAGGTGACTCTTTTGGTTGCTTTTTCCAGGCTTTTCTCTGATTTCACCTAGTTCCTATCTGCAGTCTCTGGTGCTTATTGCTTGTCAATGCAATGTCAATTAATGGAATTTTGTCATTTACTTGCTTTAATGTCCGGGCACTACATGGGGTTATAATTAATTGTTTGCACATCATTTGGCAGTCGGATATGAAACTGAAGAAATTCTTGCATATAATTGAGAATTCACCGGTGTTCCCAGTTATATATGATCATAGCAGGTAAATTTGATGCTCGTATAACATAAAGTTATTGTATTCAAGCGATAAAATCTGAAGTTGCTGATATAACTTACCCCTCTTCGAAAGAAGCATAGATACAGATGTGATCTTTACAAATATGTATACCTAATGATGAATTTGATTATGTTTTGACGTGATAAGATCTTTATTTCTTCTCTGCAGAACTGTTTTGTCTTTACCTCCAATTATTAATGGTGCACATTCTGCCATTAGTTTGGAGACAAAGAATGTATTTATTGAGTGTACAGCCACGGATCTGACTAAAGCAAATATTGTTCTGAATACAATGGTATTAGTTTTATGGATCCAATGCATTAGGTTTCTGTTTCTTTCTCTTCAATGTTTGACAATATGTTGTACAGGTTGCCATGTTTTCAGTCTATTGTGAAAGAAAGTTTGAGGTGGAGCCAGTCGAAGTGGTTTACCCTGATGAAATATCATACATTTGCCCAGATCTGTCACTGTACCAGATGGTTGTACCTTTATCATGCATCACTGGTACAGTTGGAGTTTCGTTGCCGGACCATGAGGTTTTGCATCATGCTGATCATCAATGCTGTCCTTATTTCTTAGTGACAGCCATACACCTTTCATGTTGATATTTCTACTAATTTGCCCCTTTAATTTTGTGATCTAAGGTCAAGAGGCCGTTGGCGCATAACTAAAAAATGAATGCCGGAAAACATACATGAGTTTAGAAATATCATGAGAATTGTATCATTTAGTCGCTAGTTATGTGCTCTGGCTTTCTGACATGATGAATACTATATATGTATGGAGTTCTAATATTCACGACTTGAATTTCAGGTGGCAGGTTTGTTGAATAAAATGCAATTACATGCTGAGCCCTCTGTGTCTAAAGACAAGCAAACTATCTTCACTGTATCTGTACCTCCAACGAGAAGTGATATTCTTCATCCTTGTGATGTGGCTGAGGTATCAGCTCTAACTTTATGGCCTCTTACACAAATTCATTTATTTTCCTGTAGTTTTATTTTTGTGATGTTGCCCTCGTCGCTCGTCAAGGATGTTGCGATTGCTTATGGTTACAATGAAATTCCAAAGTTGAAGCTGCCATCTTTGAAGCCACAGTCATTGAATCAGTTCAGTGATCTTATTCGAAAGGAGGTAGGCTGCTGTATGCATGTTATTATTGTTTTCCACTTGGAGTTACTTTCTTTTGACCCAAACTTGCGATATTCCGTTTTAGATTGCAATGGTTGGTTATACAGAGGTGTTAACATGGATCTTATGCTCGTATAAAGAAAATTTCACCATGCTTAACCGGAAAGATGACAAGGCAACTGCAGCAATAAATGGAAATCCCCGTTCCGCTGATTTTGAGGTTTGTTTCTTCTACCATGCAATATGGGCTGCAGCAATCAAGACTTATTTGACATATTATGTAAATAATTCTGCACTTCTTATTCTTATTTATCTAAACTTGACATAATATGCTCTGTAATATAAGTTTCTAACATATCAGTTATACTTTAATCTTGGGCTGCATCAACGCTGTATGATTCATCAATAATTGACTTTCTAATTTTCTGACATATCCCCTGTTCTGCTGTCCATAGAATTCAACGGCTCCTGAAATTGCAATAGCAATTGCCTCTTTTGACGACCTTGTCTATTTTATCACGAGAGAATTGTTATCCAACTCTCAAATTTATTGTGTCCGATTTATTGTAGTGCAGAAGATACCCCCTCAAGATTTCCCCTACTGTGTGTTTGCCCATGTGTCTGTCGTCCTCCTAGGAAAGCATTAGCTCTCAGCCTGTGCCCATAATTTTTTCTAATTTTTCAGGTTGTCCGTACCAGCCTTATACCGGGCATATTGAAAACAGTCGGGCACAATAAAGACCATCCAAAACCAATAAAGGTAATTGGATAACATACCATGTTCATTGTCATGCCTATAATTTTATGATTACTGTTATCATGACATACGAGATTTCTATAACCACAGACACGTACTGCTGTTTGCATATTTGTCTCGCTGATACTATGAACATGGAGTTACCAGAGCATTTTCACCTGACCATTCTGAAACGCTAGCATAAATTTGATATCATGACCCTATAGTTTCTAGCTACTCTAGATGTTTGCATCATGCATGTTCGGTCTGTCTGTCCCTCTGTTTCAACCTGGCGTCTTATTTACTGATGTGCATGTAGGAGAGATGATCTGTGTTCTTTCCATATGTTTTGGAATGTCTGGGTCATGTTTCTTTCTCCATTCATTGTTGGCCATTGTGTTATCTGTTTTTTAAACAATTTCCATGTATACTTTTGATTTAGATTTTTGAAGTGGGCGATGTGGTGCTGCTTAATGAGACAAAAGATGTTGGTGCATCAAATCGACGTTATCTTGCAGCTTTATATTGCGGGTCCACCTCAGGATTCGAGGTTCCTACAAAAACATTCTGCTTGGCTTCATACCTATCTTTAGAGTTGGGATATGTTGAGAAGCACTTTATTTAGCTTTAATCCGAGTCACATGGTTTTAACCTGAATATGCTGAAAATGGTCATATATTGTCTTGATTTCTGTCTTTGTTAATTGGTCAAATAACTGTTTTCCATCTAACAACCTAAGTTTGAGGGGATTCGCCTATGCTTGACTGAAATGTTTCCTTTGGTTTTTTTCAGCTGATACATGGTCTTGTAGACAGAATCATGGAAGTCATAGGAACTCCTTTCGTTGCCCCTGGGGACAAAACAGGCTATTATATACAAAGTTCAGACGTACGTGTTTCTGACAATGTTGAGCATTTTATCGATTTTCTAAGGGATATTAAATTTGATTATTTACTATGTCCATGCCGCAGGAGCCTGAGTTTCTTCCAGGTAGACAAGCAACCGTCGTCTATAAGGGAAAACAAGTAGGCACTTTTGGTATCGTCCACCCACAGGTATGTAAAATCCTCTTCAAGAACCTACTGTTAACCAACAATTCCCGGCTTTATAGCCGGACATATGCGATTTTTTCAGTTTCAATTTCTTAATACATTTCAGGAAATTTTTCCTACAAAACATTAACACAACAATACATTGGTCTTGGTTTGTCCCAGGAAATTTCAACCATTCTTGAAACTTCAAGAATAATAAATTCATAATTTTTCATCTACATGGTGGCATAAAAAGAAGAGGGTTTATTTTTTATTCGATTGGGGTGGTTCATGCATCTGTGATTTTTTTACTTTTTGCCTGGGATCAGGTGTTGGATAACTTTGATATTCCGGACCCCTGCTCTTTCGTGGAACTCGACATTGAGAGCTTCTTGTAGAGCGCAAAACATAACATGAAACAAGATTCAGAGAGTGGTTACGACTCGAGATGATGTCATTTATTTCTCAATTTTATTTAGTTCTGTTTGTATGTCCAAGAGATCAATTTTCTTCACTCCACAGTTGAACTCATACAGATATTTTTGTCGACTTCAATGTTATGGACGGATGATATAAAAGGTGTACTTGTAACATTATAGAAAACTTTGAAGAAAGACGCCTAATTCTGTGAAGGGGATTACGTAAACAAATCCCAAACAACTACGTATACAAAGTGTACAAAATTAAGGTCCGAGTTCATCGATTGGCAAGCTGCTCGACCACAAAATATCATCTTGGCTTCCGCATCACTTTTCTCGGTGTGGATACAGTTCCTTTCCTACCATGAGCTTTCAGATCAAACATGTACTAGGGATGGCAATGGACGGGGTCGGGTTTGTCATTCTCATCTTTGTCTCCGAATTAATGGGTATTTTCATTTTCATCTTCGTGGGGATTGGTTTGGAAGCGAAGATCCCCGTTCTAATATATTTAATGATATGTATATGCTATTTACTACTATATATATTTGGGTTTCGAAGGAAACAGACTATTCAGAGATGATTTTACGATTTTAGAGAATAGTTCGGATTAGAATAACATGTTAAGGTTATCAGTTTGGAGAATGAAATTCGGATCGTGAGCCTAAAACAACTTAGGGTGAGAAATCAGATTAAGGATTATGATAACAAAACTGAGAAAAATTACGTGAACTGATCTTATTTAAATTGGGAAACAATTAATCGTAATACAATTTGATACAGAAATGCAAAATGGCATGTTTGTTTAATAATCAATACAACATAATAGATGCAATCTAGAACACCGAAACGTAGGTCCATCGATAAATAATCCCTAGTCTGCTCCAGTTCGCACCAGTCAGCTCATGCTAAACCTCCTCACCTGTAATCATGAAAGCTAGTGAGCCTAGGGGCTCACCAGGTAAAGTCTGGTAATAACAAGAATTCAATATAGCTGAAAATATAAGGTTAAACATATAGGAAATAAACATTAAATTTGAACTTTCTTAAAATTCGCGGTTATAAAATAACCCATTGCTCATATAACATTTTCTGTATGAGATGTGACGCGGAAGTTCTCCTTAGATCTGGTCGCTTGATCAAGCTCACCTGATATCAGGTCTATTGGCGAGCCGTCGTCCATTATCATTCATGTTTGGAGGGGCACCTCGGTTCGTCGACCGAAATTCACTCCCGTAAGCTGACTGTTTGTTATCCTTGCTATAAATATTAAAACCTTGAAATAATTAAACTTTCTTTAAACTTTATGAAATATTACATGGAAACTTCTGTCGTTCCTCCTTCGTAACCTTGCCAGATAGTATTAAAACATTTGCACATACTAATAACGAAAGATCAGATCAGATTAGAGAAAAATTCTAATATCATGGACAGGAGTATGTCAGTACTTCTATCAACATATGGATTTTCCAATCATCAAAATCTTCATTGAGAGACATTGGAATTTTACTGAAATATGTCATGATTAACATGTATGTATATATATATCTAAGAGTATCAAGAACACCCACTATGATACCACTTGTTGAGGATCGATAAGTGTTTAGAAGGGATTGAATAAATATCTATGTATTGTAAAATATTTTACGGTGAATCTTATCATTCTGAAAACTCACTTATTATAAATACCCACTTCATCTCAGTTATTATACTTTAAGCTGAAACTCCTGGACTTCTCAAGTTGAACAGAATATTTATTCCGTCAATTTACAAATGATCCTTGTAATCAAACTTGCTATGAATAACTAAAGAAACAGTTGCTTTGTATTGATCCTTATGATCAGATATATCAATATGTGTGAATAGGAAGCTTGATTCTTTCTGCACAAAGGCTCTTATAATGATGACAGCTTGATGCTTGTTCATATTCTTTTCTGTACACCTTTCTTCACCGTCACATATAACATCTTGTAGGTTACGTCACCATGTGAAGACGACCTCCACCGCCAAGAGAACGTTACCTACGGCCAGTTATCCTTCACCAGAACGGGCAGTGGCACCTACTTGGCTTGCTTTCTGGAGCACAACAATCATCATGGAAGACTCTGACCATTGGTAATTACGGGAAGATAGGAATGGTAGCTAAATATTGGGATGCAGTTGCAAAAAAAGGAAAATCTTGATGTAATTTTATATTCAACTTAAAATACACATACTATGGGCACCATGGATGAGTACGTTTATGGATACCTAGGGATGTGGTCGCACCAGGGAGTTCCACATCCCTGGGTGCCTAGATGGTGCTCATCCAGGATGCACCACAATATTAAATTTGTATATATTATGAATATTATCTTTAGTTGTTGAGTTATTTATGATGCAAGACAGCCAAAAATTGATGGACTGATAATTTATTGGGAAACCATTTTTGGAGAGATGAGCGAAGAAAAGGAAGAGATCGGGGGTAATGTGAGCCATTTTACAACTTTCCCAACATTTCTCTTTTTCTTCCCTTTTGAACACGTTGTTTCGGCGGGATTATGACTGTTGTCCAAACAAAGTAGTTGATAAGATTAGATTAACACAAATTTATAACTGTTGTCCAAACAAAGTTGCTGCATGCTACCATGCCTATGATTACCGTCGGAGATCGCCTATTCCAATACCTAGGATGAACTTACGGTAGAAACTACATTCTTCTCCATGTTCATGCTGTGAACTGATTGATTTATTTATGTGGCGACTTCTAGACGATTATTGTGTAATTTCAATATTTTGACTAGTTGAGGAAGAGTTTGAAGATGGTCCGTTACTTCATTTTGGAAAAGATATTAGTCTATATTTAAGGCTATGTAGGGAGTTTTCGGTTATGTAGGAAGTTTTCGATCTGCACAATACCGCTCGGGGAATAACATTCTCGTGTGAAATACTATATTTTTAGTTGATTTGCCCGTTTAGATATCAATGCTGAATACTATTTCGCCTTGCATACATTCGATGGATAATCAAATCTAACATCTTTTGCTGAGATTGACTTGAAACAATTCAAAATAGTAGGCTGCGGATCAAAAACATTGAATGGCAATGGTGTCATAATATCACACAGAAAATGGATGGAAATGAACCTTGTGTTTTGTTCTTTTGTTTTGATCTAGTGCGGAGAAAATGTGCATGTTCCCCAGAATCCAAAGGTTTATTTACAAGAACTGAAGAAAAAAGAAAAGAGAAGTGAAATGAAAGAAATGATCAGTCGAGAGATTATTCCATGGATTTAATAGAACTCTATAGATCATTGTAGAATTTCCTGTAACTATCTAGTAGAATTCCATAGATCTTTATTGAATTCCCAAAAATATGTAGTATAATTCTATATACTTCTGTAGAATTTTCCAGAATGATTTAACAGAATTCTAGATGTTTTTATAGAATTTTCCAGAAATTCGAATATATTTTCATGCATATGTGTGGAATATTTTGAAAGAAGACATTTGTAAATTGTTATAGAACTCAATTATTATGTACATGGAAAAAACTACAGATTATTAACTTTTATATACAAAACATCAAATTTATATTCAATATTTTAAATTAATATTAGTGTATATTATATATTATATATATATATACCTTAACATTGAGGTGGAGCTATAATGATTCAAGCAAGTACTTTAACATCGAAAGCTATAATGATTCAAGAACCAATTACTGCTTTATTAAAACGTACCTTAACATTGAGGTGGAGCTATCTATTTATAGAGAGCATTGAAGGTTTATGGGCCTTGTCTGAGCGGAGCCCATTTCTTTGCGACTCAATGTGTCACGCCCCGAGACCGAGACTCATGACATCGGCAATATTAAACAATTTAAAAATTGTAAAACATTAAGCCATCATAGCATAGCTCAAACCAGTCTATTACATATCCAAAGTAATAACGTTTTTACATCGGAAAAATAAAAATTTAAATAACGGAATGCGGAAGCGAAAAAAATACATAATCAAGCAAAAAAATCTAAAATCTTCCAGCCCCAGAATTGTTCTTGCTCTTCTTCTTCTGCCTGCTCTTCATTCTTATCTGGGTGGAGGAGTAAGGGGTGAGTGTTTGGGGAAACACTCAGCAAGCGGGGGATACCATTCGAGCAAACAACAAATATATTTCCCTCTTTTTTTTCACTTCCTCCTGTTTTTTTTCCCGTCCCCTTTTTTTTTTTTTTTTTTTTTTTTTTTTTTTTTTTTTTTGCTGGAGATAAATTTTCGGGTTTTCACACAATGGACAATTTATTATCAGGCCATTGGGCCCCAACCACCGGTAGTTATCTTGATCCGTTGTGGACCCGGCCTGTGCCTAGGAGATCGATGACTCGGCCCATAACTCATCAAAAACCATGCAAAATTAATCAAAATAATTTTTGAGCTAATATCTAAATATCCACAAATATCAATCTCGAGATCCCTTTTTTTAATTATTTCAACACGACCAAAGATAATGTTTCATTACTTCCTCAATTTATGATAGAAAACTATACTCACTCGTAAAAATAAAAATTGTCATCGTATGGATTTGAATTTTTCGCGATCCCTTCAAGCCTACAACAAAAACAATACCATATCAAGATATGATCCTAGCCTTAGATAAATTATATTAGTTATTTTTAATAAATGTCCAAATTTATCTTTACTATTAGTTCAGAATATCAAGCAAGTAAAGTACAAAAGTGCAAATAAAATCAATAAAAAACTTCCCACATCCTTTCCACACTATTTCATTATTGTAACATTAAATACTATAATTAAATTAACACTTTCAAAAATATTTATAACTACATTCAAATTTAGAAACACTTTAAATAATATATAATATTTATATTTATGCACATTCGACGTATGTGTTCGATCAACTATTATATATAATACTCGAGTAGTAATAACGGGAACAAAATAGTGTCTTTCTAGCATCCGAAAATTAAATAACAGTCCATGCGGATGGAAATGATTTCATTGTAAACAGAATTTCTTATATCTTTTTCTATGATCAATTAAAAAATCTATTAATGTGAGTTTATCTAAATCTTATCCGATATTCATATCATCTCTCGTTTAAAGATATTCTAAAAACAAAATCGTGTGAAAATAATCTATAACATTTTGAGTTAATTTCTACAAGTCCATAATTAGGATCAATAGTTATTTTCTCAATTTGTGATATCAAATTTAAAACTTCCACATAAATAGATACAAGATATTTGTCTTATGGGAACTTAATTTTCGAGGCTCCCTTTAAGAGTCCTAGCTTTCTCAAAAAGTCCCCTCTCACACATATGCACTACAAAACATGATGTACTTTCCGGTGCACGGTTTGTGGGCGGCGGTGGTGCTATTGGCGGTGGCGGTATTGCCCGTGGTAGGTGGGGTGTGGTTGGACCTGCCTAATACAGGCACAAAGTGTGTGTCCGAGGATTTGCGTCTTGGCGGCGTCGTCATGGGAGATTACTACGCCTTCATCGGCGAGCAAACAGACGAGAATTCACCTCTTTTCCCCACTATATCTGTTACTGTAAGTGCATCAATATTAATTTTGCCATCTTTCATGTCTCAATCTTTATATGATTTAAAAATAATAAATCCAAGTTGCTACAGAAAGATGTCATATAGTCGAATGTGCGACCATTTAGTCGGACTCTAGACATGTGGCTATAATATTCTTAAGCCGTTGTCTATGCCGGTTTCGTCAGATAATATGTTCAGTCTTCCATGGATCCATTAAGTGTTTCGTGTGATCGTGTTCCTCGTAGTCGTTTAGTGATGAATTAGAATTCTAGATGGACAAGTTAAGGGCATCAGTTTAGCAATATAGTTCAGATATAAGAGATGATTCTTAGAACTTATAATATTGAAGTCGAAAAATATGGATTTTTAGGGAAAGTTTTACAAAAAATAATTGGGTTCAAGAGGGTTGAGGGAGAGTTAAACAGGTAAAAGTTTGAAGTGGTAAGTGGTATAAAAGTACAATAAGCATACTTCATTTGCGACATCATTTGAGAAGATTTTGGTGTAATTATTATTGTTCTGATATTGAAAGCTAAAAGGAAAATTTTGCATGTGGTTGGAGTAAAGCTAGATATATATAAAGATATCGGCGTGACTCAAATCTTCACGCATGACATCTTGTAGGTTACATCGCCGCGTGGAGACGAACTCCATCACCAAGAGAACGTCACCTACGGTCAGTTTGCCTTCACCACAAGGGACAGCGGCACCTACTTGGCTTGCTTCTCGGAGCACGGTGATCATCACGGAGGCAAGGCTGTGACCATTGGTATCGACTGGAAGACGGGAATTGCGGCTAAAGATTGGGGTGCAGTTGCAAGAAAGGATAATCTTGATGTAAGTTTTACTCTCAACTTAAACTACATTTATATATGTGTGTTTGCATTTGATTCATGTGTATAATATATATATGGATATTATCTTTAGTTGTTGATTTACTTATGTCTGTAGGAAATTGAACTTGAGCTGATGAAGGTTAAAGAGGCTGTGAAGCTAATCCATGGCAATTTAATCTATCTTAAAGAAAGGTGACTTTTAAAAGTCAATATATATGGATTCTTTTATTTTCTTCCAAGTTGCTTTATTTGAATCTTCTGTTTTTCTACTAATTTTAGTCCTTATTCGTCGGAATGGGCTACTTCATAGTTCATAATCATACGCTCAACAAGAAAAGACTAAATTTGCTGAAAAAATAGCATACTAGGTCCGAAATTGGCGACATATAGGATGAGAATTACAAAGAGGCATTAGCATATCGACCACGAATGAATGCATTTTTTTTATATTAGAAAACTAGTTAGGTAATCCCTTTGTTCAAACGGACAAGTCATTTTTAAGTTAGGTTTATAGAAACGGACCACATAGGATTTAGGGCATACGTACCGGAGCTCTGTACATTTTGAAAGCCAGTCGGGATTTACCGGGATAGGTCATTTTCTTGGTTTGATTGTTTAAGGGTTCCACCCACATTACTCAATACAGACCATAACTCTGATATATTTAGTGTGCAATGGAAGTCGCAAATTTGGACAATGGTGTAATATTACCCGACGCGCCACCCCTTTTGGGCCCTCGACCCGGTTCGAATCCGATCAATTGGTACCAGGGAGGTGAACTCTGGATAGTTAATCCTGGTGACCCAAGTTCGAATCCCTAGGGAGGCAGCTTAACCACACTTCCAGGGGTGTGGGTAGTCCTGTGAGGGAGGATTTGCGCCGGTCCCACCATGAGGGAGTGACCGATCGATCGGATTCGAACCGGGTCGAGAGCCCAACAGGAGTGGGGCGCCGGGCAGATCATGACAATAAAAGGCGCAGTGGGTCTAATCCCTTATAGTTTTATTGTTTAATATTCTCCAGAGTGTTTCATTTCAATATAAATATCTTTCATGCTATAAACCAATCTTCTAATGTGAAACTTAGATTGCATTCCCAGAAACATAAAACTTTAACATTTTTTTAAGATGGGAATGATAATCCTAGGTGAATCGTAGTCATTCTTGGATAACAATAATCGTTCTTTGAGAACGATCCAGCATGGTGAGAATGAAGTTCTCATTCTATACATGTCATATCAGTATCACTTATAGTCATTATATTTAGAACAAAGAAAACGTTATTTTTGCTTGAACTCTATACGGTTTAAAATATTTATTTTGAGCAGTATCGTTACAACCATCTATAACTTTTGATATAATATGCTCCTGAACAATCCGTGATATTTAAATCATTACTGTGAATATATATAATGATATAGGTTTTTTTTTAATATAGGGAGGCAGCAATGAGGAACATGAGCGAGGCAACAAATTCGAGGGTCGTATGGTGCAGCATGGTTTCTCTCGGTGTGTGTATTGTTGTTTCGGTCTTCCAAGTATGGTATTTGAGACGCTTCTTTAAGAAAAGCAAAGTTATATAGAAGTTTGGCCTTTTTTTTTGTTCTCAAAAGGGAACTATGTTTACAATTTATTTTACAAGTTAGAAAGATAAAGTATTTAGTTATTTCTTAGTCATGTGACAACGTTTTTTTCCCCTTTTTGAGTAAAAAAACATCTCTTTTCTTTTAAAGATATAATATATACTTATTTATTTCAAATTCTCTTTGGTTGCGCCGGATAGATTGGTCTAATTATATATATCAAAGGTTTTTAATAATAAATCCTTCCGAAATGAAAGAGGAGGGGATATAGAATAATTGAGTTTTCGACTTTCATAAATAAATTATGTGTCACATGTGTTCATTTTAAGTTTGCATTGCATATTTAAGACCAGGGAAACATCTTCTCAATTTTCATCGGTCCGAGTTTTAGTTGAGTAAGTGGGTCCGTATAAAACCAAAGCGGATAAAAATTTTTAATCAGATAAAACATTTCAAAAAACATTTTAACCGGAAACCAAAAGTGGGTAAAACTTCTTATCTAAAGCAAAGATCTCTGCTTTACTTTCTTGCTTTATTTTTAAGATGATTTTCAAAATGCTTATTTAGTTTTTAGAGTGGTTTGTCTATCATTCTCCACTTGGTTTGAAAATAAACTTGATACAATCTGTCAATATTCAGTTAATTTTTTGAACATTTCAATAACAAGTATTATCGCAACTCTAGCGGATAAGATAATTGTGAGAACCAAGATTTTTCCTATGTGCACTTTAAAATAGTGATTCAACAAAAATACCGCAACAATTATATGGGACCAAGCTTGGTTATTCATTTTGTATCAGCCCTTGTTGGATCTGTGTAACAGATCAAATCTAGATTTTCATGCACACAAAACCTACGCTTATGCTACTGACGATCTACACGAGTACGCAGGTCTAAGCTGTAGCAAATCGGAATAGACAAGAGCCGTGAGCTGAAGAAGTGCGCTGTATAAACAAAGAGCGCGGCGTATCAACTCAGGCAACAAGATCAGCTTAGAACATATCAAGAGCAGATCGCACAAGTTAGAACAGAGCAGAAAACATATCAGATCCGACAAATATGCTCAGACATAGATCAGCTCAGAGGTCTAAGCTTGAGCAGCACAAACAGAATCAGAACAGTGTCGAAGCAGCTCATGGATGAACGACTGGAAGCATCATCAACTCAGAGCTGAACGAACTGGAACAGCATAGAACAAACCATGACGAAACAGCTTAGAGCAGAAGAAAGAAGAACGAAGCAACTCAGAGCTGTACAAAGAAGAACGAAGCAGATTGGAACAGATCAGATTAGAGCGACATAGATAAATCCATATTTGAGCATCGTATTCAGATCAGAGGATCAGCTCAAAGGAACGGAGTAGAAGATCAGGCCAGAAGCAAAACGTATGAGAACAGAACAAGCGAGGACAAAGCTGCACTTAGTTCAAGCTGAAAGAGTCTTTTAATTACGTAAGAGCTAAAAGAGCCATTGAAAACCAAAAGACGAAAGAGATTTTTTGTCACAGCTGAAGATCAGACTGTCAGGCACCAGTTATAGGAATCCTCCAACGGTCTTAATTCATCAAAGGCTACATATACATTGAAGATTCAGAAGAAGAAAGAGCGACATGATATAATATACAACGCAAAAAACAATACACGTGATACATAGACTAAACGCTTGAAAAATTCTATCGCGTACCAAAAACATCACTGTTTATCATTTTATTTGTTACGACTCTGCTCCCAAAAGCTTAAAGTCATTTTTCTGAGTTGTAACCATACTATATAGCGTCCGCGTATTCAAGTGTAAACAAAAAACAGAGTGTGAAGAGCGAGCGAAGCTTAATCAGCTCAGAGCTGATAACTGTAAAGTAGAACAGATCGCAGGTCTGTAAATTATCGTAGAGTGCTACGAGTTCTCATAGTTGCGGCTGTTGGGATTAGGTTATTGCAGGAGCTGTAGTCAAAATCTTCTAGTGAAATCCTTCCTAAATTAGGAAGAAGGAGAGTAGGAGTTTCAGCTCCGAACTTTCATAAATAAACTCTCGTCCCTTTATCATTTTACTACTTTCAGTTTCAAATCTGTTCACTGTTCAATTGAGTTCTTTCCGTATTTATTTTTGTTACTCAAGAGAACAGAGCATACTGAGATCCTCCAAACTGGTAACTCAGCTTAGATTCAAGTCGAAAGCTTGTAAATTATTTCAAAAGGAGTTTTCGTGAAAATTGAGAAAAGAGTTCATTCACCCCCCTCTGAACTCACGACCTGTATTTTAACTCTCTTTTCGATCCCAACAGCCCTTGTATGCCATTTTAATTCTGAATGTAACCACCATATTTGACCTCAAATTTGAATTTAAACACATGCACTGTTGACGACAATGGCGGATCCGGATCCCGTTTCCCGGGGGCGCAGCGGAAATCAAGAGTTGCCCCGAGAAACGTTCAATACATTCAAATCCAATTCTATAAACATTCATAGGGTGTTCATAGAATCGTTACCTTGTTTGCGTCTAGGCGCCTGGCTCCGACCAATTTCACGAGGAAACCGGCATTTCAAACGGTAGGCGACGGTAGATCGTCAATCAGATCCACGACCGGAATCAAGACACCTTCGTCAGCCTGCACTAGAAGGACTGACGAATTCAGCACGGGCGGAAACACCTCAGCGCGATGGCCGGAACAAGTCCGGCGAAGGGGCGGCGGCGGCGTGAGGCTTGGGGAGGAGGGGCGGCCGAAATCTAGGTCTAGGGATGTGTGTAAGTTGTGATGTCATGCCCTAGATACAACTCATGTATGTATAAGTTATTCATGGGCTTGAACCGGCCCATTGGACCTGGGGCGGGCCAGTCCAACATAGGAACATTCGGTTCATTTAAATCACTGCGGTTTCATCATAACTCCGATCGACGATCAGATCGGATCGATCGACTCAGTTTCCAAAATTGAACATTATGATGCGAAAAACAATTTTTCAGATTACCTAGTCTAAAAAGACAGTTTTGCCCCTCAACAGTGGGAAATCGCAATTTGACCCCTATTGACTTTTAGGAAGTCCCACTCCCTAATATCCTCTTCCTATGCTCAACACATTGAGCTCAGTTTCCGTGCGGGAATCATGAATCTAGTACTTGTGTGACCCTTAATGGTTCAGGGATACAGCTAGTCGTGGGCCCACAACCATTGTGGCTCCGAAATCACAATTTCGGACTTGCCCATCGGATCATGGTAAAGCGCCTAGCAACATCGCCCCATGATCCCCTAGGTATCACTGATAGTGCCTGCAAGAACCAGTTGGTCGTGGTTAGCGTACAGTACGGTCCTTTCAACACATATATCCCGATCAGATCAACGACCATTGGTAAATCGAGAGTCGCTAGAGATCCGATAGCTATTCATACATCTTGGAGATCGAATAGTGACATCACGAGTGTAACTAGGTAAACCCATTTACCTAAAACACATCCAGTACTCTGGCCAGAGTTTTATACACTATTATCCCCTCATATAGCATATGATATCCGCGCATGAGAGCGAGAGGTGAATCTTCGACAACGAAGCATCGACTCCTACATGCATCGGGACCTCACCCAATCCCGCCGCCTAATGACCCCAAGTGAGTCGGCAAACGGGTCAAAGTGAGACGCTTATCATATAGAGTCTCAATGACGTTTCGAGTAGTGAGGACTAATCAGTACAACCAAGACCTCGGACTTATCCACTCGACAAATGGTAACCACTTGGAAAGTCCGAACGAGGGTAGTTCGATAGATCACCAGGTCACTATCCATCTGCATACTCAGAACATCACAATGTTACCTACCAATGAAACATGGTACTTCACATCGCAGATGCTAGTCTCAAGCTCGGGCGGTCTTATCCTCATTTTGACGGCCCAATCGACTAGGAACGAATTCAGAATGCACAGTGACTATTAGATGTGTTTCATGATAGCCATCATATCCACTATCACATCTAACATACACTATAGTGCATTCTAGGTCTTTATCCAACACAATTGTTAACATCATATAACATAATGAAAATAAAGAACGCCATAAAGAAATACGAATAACATATATAAAGAATGTCATATACAAGAGTCAATAAAAACCCACACGCCACAAGTTGGCTAGTTGGGCATCTACTCTAACATGCACACCATGAATACTTTGCAGAATGTACCGACACTCATTTTGTACGCATATAATTGAGAATTCACCGGTGTTCCCGGTTATATATGATCATAGTTGGTAAGTTTGATGCTCATATAACATAAGTCATTGATTCAAGCGATAAAAAAAAAAGAAAATCTGAAGTTGCTGTTTTAACTTGGAACTTACCTCCTCTTTGAAAGAAGCATAGATACAGATGTGATCTTTTTACAAATATTTATACCTAATGATGAATTTGATTATGTTTTGACATGGTAAGACCTTTATTTCTTCTATGCAGAAAGTTTCTTTACCTCCAATTGACATGGTAAGACCTTTACATTCTGCCATTAGTTTGGACACAAAGAATGTATTTATTGAGTGTACATCCACGGATCTGACTAAAGCAAATATTGTTCTGAACACAATGTGTCCGTGGGCATATCAGTGACTCAAGCACTAAATTGTGTACAAAATAAAATAGATAACTTCTAATTAATCAAACGATAATAAGTCCTAAATTTGATTTTTGTTATAGTCTCCTAAATTGATATAACACAAAACATAAAGAATTGTGGGAATAAACCCCTAATATGATTTGTATTTTCAACAAACGTGGATATTTACAATAAACCTGAAAATATATAATAATGCTGAAAGTTGGAGTATAATGGCTTGAGAAATACTAGAAATCCTAATATAACTTATGAAATTTTTGACTGATATTTGCAAAGATCTTTATGCGGAGTTTTTGCTCAGTTGAGCAATCGGATTTTCTTTGTTTTTTCCTCCTAACCTCTTTAAGTTGAGCGATCGCTGAGTTGAGCTGTTAGATCATTGAATGTTGAAAATGATCAATTTCGTCTATGTGAAGAAAATGAAGTCATTCTTGATCAAGAAGCATCATATCTAAGTGTTATTGGTGCCCTTATGTATTTTGTAAATTGTACCAGACCTGATATATCTTTTTCTGTAAATTTATTGGCAAGATTTAGCTCATGTCCAACAAAGAGACAGAGTGTCTCGAATTAACCATATCTTCTGTTATCTATGAGGAACAACAGATTTGAGATTTTTATATACAAAAGATACCAATAAAAGTATTGATGATTTTGCTGATGCTGGATACCTATCTGATACACATAAGGCACGATCTCAAACTGAATATGTATTTACTCGTGGAGACATTACAATTACTTGGCGGTCACAGAAACAGACTCTTGTACCATTTTATCAAATAATGTCGAGAGTATCGCACTACATGAGGCAAGCCGTGAATGTGTATGGGTACAATTCATGCTCAACATATATAAGTTATGTGTGGTTTATCATCTGATAAGAAGCCTATAACACTGTACGAAGATAATGTTGCTCAAATGAAGGAAGTATACATCAAAAGTGACAGACCTGAACATATTTCCCCTAAATTCTTCGAATTCACCCAAGAACTTGTGAAGAATAACGACATTGATATTCATAACATTCAATCAAGTGAAAAATCGTCAGATCACGAAGTCACTTCTTACGACAATGTTCAGAAAGCATATATAACATTGGAATGCACCACCTACGAAATATGTGAGGAATCGATCGCATTAACATGAGGGGAGTTTACGTAACTGCATTTTTTTTTCTTACTATTTTTTTTTTCTTACTATGGTTTTTAACCCACTAGGTTTTTCCTAATAAGGTTTTTAACGAGAGAGTATCAAAACATATAACAAAAGACATCCAAATGTGAGTATTATGAAATAAATTTTTAAGTTGGTTAGTATTAATATTAGTTGTTGGATATCTAAATATTAAATGAAATAATTAGACATTTTTTATTATTTTAATCATTTTTTTCCTATAAATAGGCTTGTAATTTTCATTGTAAAACACAAAAAATATACAAATTCTCTATTACTTTTATTTCTCTAAATTAAAGAAATTATAAATAAATAATAATTTTCTACTAAAATAAACTTGGAGAATTTATCTGAAACAATTAAAAATAAAAAATATATTCAAATATAATATTAAAATAATTATTAAAATTATTTTGTTCACGTTTACGATAATTTGTAACATTATATATGTTTTAGCTCATTGTCCACTCATGTTTCTCACATAGAAATAACAACCACGTGTCAAATCATCTTTCGGCGAAGGGATGCGCAGTTTGGTGATGCTTCAATGTCCAATCAGATTTCAAGAATATAATAGTAAAATATAAATATAAAGACATATATAATATAAATATAAAAGGGCAGCTCTCCGGTGAGAAATATAGATGAGGCTGGGTCAGTGAGCATGAATTTCATCGTATTCCTCGCAGATTCCTTCTCTTATCAGCATTAAAATACTCTCACTCAAGTTCGCCAATTGACCCATCTCGGTTGTGAGAGGAAAGGGGTGGGAGAGATTTGAAGTGCAGAGAGACGGGAATTTCTCTTAAAATCCAAAGGAAAAACGAAAAGAAGATCAAGAATCTGCTTTTTCAGGTGTAAAATATTCGATCAAGAAACTGGCGATGTGGGTATTTGGATACGGCTCTCTGATATGGAAAGCAGGCTTTGTCTATGATGACCGGCTTGTGGGTTTCATCAAGGACTATCGGCGTGTCTTCTACCAAGGTCCCCATCCGGGCTCTGTAGGATTAATGGGTTTCGTGTTTTTTTTTTTTTTGTTTTTCGAGGAATTATATGAATGTTTCGTTGTTTATCTTTGTGATTATGATTTTGCAGGCAGCACTGATCATAGAGGGACTCCGGAGTTTCCAGGGAGAACAGTGACATTGGAGCCTGCTAAGGGGGAAGTTTGTGTGAGTTCTTGTTCTTTACCTGCGGTCTAAATCTCATTGCTCTCTTTTAATTCGTTTATTTATGCATTTATTAGATTTTTTCTGGGTGTGATTTGCTGTCTTTTGGTGGGCTACTTTGTGCTTTGTTGTTTAAGTGAACATGTGATTATGTATTCAAGCTCATTTCCCATTTATGGTTATATCAGTAACATTTGGACTGGTATTGAATTAGTGTGCTTATATCCAAATGCCAATTGTTTTGCTTCACTTCATATGATAATTTGTGTTAGTCATGCTTTCAGCCTTTGTAAGAAGCCAGAATTGAGCCCGTGAATTCGTTGTAGGTTGAAGCTATCTAATTTCCTAAGGTTTTATCTATTTAGAGTCCTGTACGAAAAGGTTTGCAGATGTTTGGATTGTTAACAGATTCCTTTGTTTAATTTCATTTCCTTTCTCTTTTGTTGTTTCTAAACACGTATATCAGAGCCATGAAATCTTTCTAACACCTTTCGAGTTATATGAACTTTAAGAACTTGTGATGTGCAAGGTCAGTGGGGTGTTGCCTACAAGATAATACATAAGGATGATCAAGAGGCGGCTTTGGAGGTAGCTCGATTCTGAATCCTGTTTCTTCTTTCCCCATGCCTCGAATAACAGCTAACGAGTAATTGCTATTAAAAGTAGCTTTTAGAATGAGCTTGTGACTCTGAGAATCACACGCTTTCAAATTTTCACAATGCTCTTGGTTTTGTAAAGGTTATCAATTATCCTCAGCAGAAGTGTCATACGATTCAGAAAAACTAGTATGGTGAAAGTTTTTTACATTTTTTAGTAAAAGATAATATGAGGGAGACGAGTAGAGAACTTACCCACACGATGTTACTCATATACATGAGTTGGTTATTACTGTATTTTGGCCTTCTTTCAACCAAAGTAGCGCCTCAACCTATAAAACTGAGATTCATTTTAATAATTCTTTCATTTTCTTAAGACGAATCAATAAATTTATGCGTGTTGTTTCTTTCAGCATCTTGAAGTGAGGGAGAAGCAGTATGACAAGAAGGCTTATGTCAGTTTTTACACCGTAAGACTTTGTCATATACAATGGTAGCCAAAATTATTGAATTTCATATTGAATTACTTTTACATATTTACATATATTACATTTATTTCAGGAGTCCTCTGCTTCAACACCAGCTGTTTCCAGTGTCATGGTGTAAGTTTCATACCATGCTTCCTGTTGCCGAATTCATCAAGTTTTTAGGACTAAAGCTTAAGGCTTGAATGTTCAGATATGTAGCATCTGCTGATAAGAAGCTCAACAAGAACTACTTGGGACCTGCCTCACTTGAAGAACTTGCAGTGTATGTAACACTTTTCTGCAAGAATCTTTAAATATTTCACCAAAGTATTTACAAACATCTTGAGAGTTGAAACTAGGTTGGGTTTTAAATATTTGAGCCCGAGCTCATTAATTCTTGCGATGGTACTGCAACCTTGTCTGAGAATTACCAATTCGTCCATGCATTTGTGTTGGACCTTTGTGTGCAGCACCTTCCTTTGCACGATGCGGCAGTTTTTGCCACTTTGTATTTCTGTGCGAGGTTTTTGTTTCAAGAGTATAAGGAAACAATTTTGTACTTCTTCCGAAAGTTTTTTGACATTTTTGGCATATCCGATGCATGGAGCTTTTCCACTGGTGGCTCTTCACATGTGTGTACATAGCTTTGGTCTCCAAAGATTATCTTGAAATGAAGCTGCATATCTGCCAAAACTTATCACTTTCTCCAATTGATAAGCTTTTGTTTCTATTATCGGCCTTAATGTATCTTCACATTATATCATTAGAAGATAAGATCAAAAAATATTCAAACGCACCATCTTCTTGGTAATTTGGAGCGTCTGCTGCATAGTTCTTATATTTCATTTGAACCGTTGATCGCTAATTACATATAGATCACAAGTTTATATCAGTCATTCCTGGGATACACTTCACATCCAATGTTTCGACAAGCATTAGCTGGATGGTAAAAGGCAAAAATCTTTCTTATTACAAGATTCTTTAGACGGCATCAAGAAATCTTTGTACATGGTCTAGACATCTTAACATGGTTCTCCAATTTTAACAGGCAAATACTTAAAGCAGAAGGCCCCTCCGGTCCGAATAGGGAGTACCTCTTCAAATTGGAGAATGCACTTATGAAATTAGGTACGCATGTTTGTTCAAACCCTGGGAACTTCAAAACCATAGTTCCTTGTCATCCTCTTCACATGTGCACGTAAGGGTTGGCCCAAATGGGGCCTAAGAAGCGCAGTCGAACTTTGTGCATGTTTTCCAAGCTTTGTTCTCCAAAGTTTCACCGTCTTGCAGTTTTCTCACTTCTTTTGCACTGCTTGATTTATTCTTTATGCATCCAATTTAATCAGGATGTGAAGACAACCATGTGAATGTTCTTGCCGATGAAGTGAGGCGCAGACTCTTGTTACAAGGGGACTTCCTTGTCTGATTGTCTTCTAAAAACTATGGATATCCAATCTTATATTTGAATATCCATCCATATATGTGTGTGTATTTAATGTACTATATTCATACTGAGGGATGGAAAGATTAATCAAGGATTAATTATACTTTTGTTCCCTTGTATTTGAAATTGTGTTGTCTTGCTTTGATTATATCAGTACTTTTTCAAAAATTTATCCCACTCAGAAAAAACTAACATAGCGCAGTTATGTTGATGATTACTAATACCGCATGCTCAAAAGTATTCAATTATCTTTATAGGTTTCTGTAGATTTTAGAAATCCATAGGTATTCAATTAATATTTTTATGAACTTCATAAGTCTAGTATCAAAAGTCGTTTTTGTGAACTTCTAAAAAGTAAAAATTGGAATTTTTAAAACTCTATGAAAATCCATAGATATCCAAACTTTCAATAAATTTTATGTGATTTTCATGAAATTCTTCATGTACAAACATAAAGTTATATATACAAATATAAATAATACAAAAATCATCATCTTCTTACTCTAGATATTTGTCAAGAGTCTCAAAGCCCATATACATCCACTCTCCCTCCAAAGAACGGCTAAACACACTCATAAGATTAAATTCTTCTTCTTCTATCAAAATTTCGAAGTCTGGTATATATTTTATGTTTCTTTTTGTTTTGCTCAAAAGTTGTTTTTTCTTGGTTTGAATGGCTGAAAAGTTGTACTCTCTCTTTGTGAAACATTCATAGCTTTGATAAAATTACAGAAATTTTATGATATTCTACGCAGTAATCATTGATAAACAAAAAATGGGTATTTTCTAATGTCGAGTGAACCTAAAAATGTTATATTATAAATAGGCATGCTTAATGGTTTCGTGGTTCTGGTTCCGGTTCGGTTCCGGTTCCGAGACAAAAAATTCAGAACCGGAACAATTCCGGATCGGTTTCGGGTCGAACCGGCTCATTGAACAACCCTAATTATAACATCCAATTGTATCGCATTTCACCACCTTTCCTAAATATAATATAAATGATGAAAGGAATTATCACCCTCGGTTAGCAACACCTCACAGAAACACCAACGTCATTTCAAAAATAGAGATTGAAAATTGATTGATGAATTTTGATATTAGTTATGAATTTGCAAGAAGTTTATTGATTTTATTCTCTAATATCATATTTTTACCTTTGGCTAATAGGTTATAAAATTTACCCTTTAGCTAATAGCTTTGATATCCAAAAACAACGGCATGCAAATGTTAATGTACTAACAGATACCGTTCAATCAATTGTGGAGTGATATTGATTATATTAACAATAATGAACCTTAGATATTTCCAATGAATAAATATTAGATATTAATCAATTTTTTTTATTTCTGGATTATTTGTTTATTTACAAAAAACTATGTCCATTCAATTGACCGAAAATTTGAAAAAAATGAGTTTCTCATATTAAATAATATTTTAAAATTTTTAAATGAAATTATCGATTTAATATTTAAGACAAGTTGACTTTTGCTTTATTACTTAATAAATTTTATTTTTTTCATTTAAAATTTTAAAATTCTATTAAAAATAAATCCATAAAAATCCCTCTAAAAATCTATAACAGTCTCCCTAAAAGTCCATAAAAATCTATTGGAATTAAAATTTTATCAAAACTACATTAGATTTCATAAAAGTCTATTAAAGCCCGTCAATTACAAATCGAAACATCATTAGACATAATAGACTATTTTCTATTTTAAAAGTATAAAATTTCAATAAATAAAATAGTAAAGTTATTTTAATTTTAGCTAAATTTAGCCCATTACTTCCATCCACAAAGTCTCTATGTATGATGTATGCACGGGGCCGAATTCAGCACCCAGAGGCTGAGCCACCACATCCTCCGCCTTCTACGGTAGGTCGCCGACCAGTTTCAGTCCTGGATCGTCGGATAACGTATTAAAGCAGCGAATTGAAGCATAGCATCTAAGCGAGGAGACTCTTTTGCATCGCTTTTCCCTGATTCCATCATTTGTTGTTGATAATTTGTTCTTTGAGGTGATAAATCTCAACTCTCATTGGGGTCTCTTTATTTATTTAGATTTAGATAGTTCTTTTGTGGTGTTTTCGAAGAAGTTATTCTGCCTAGTTTAGTTCATTTTTCGAATGGTTAAATCTATGTAGGGTTAATGTAGAACATTGTAGGATTGAGAAACTCGATCAAATCGGGAAAAAAGGGCAAACGAGCTACAGCGGCAGAGAAGCTGCTGGGTCGGGCCAAAATTGTTTGTGTGGCTTCTGTATATTTGTGTTTGAAGTGTTGGGTGGTGTTACGAAAGCCTGGACGAAAAATCAAACCTGAATTCTTAGGTTTTGGATATAAAAGTTTAGGTTTTGGCCAAACAGCTCAAAATAAATAAATAAATAAAAGTAGGAAAAACACACAATTCGTATCCTATTTATTCCGTATGCGTTTTTCTTACCGGAAACAAGCCGCCACAGCCTCGTGACACAGCTCCAGCAGGCCACAATTCCCCCACCACGGCTTCCCCTTCCATTGGAATTCATCTGGGCTTCTCATTTTCCGCTCCACTGATCTGTTTTCTTTGGTCCTCTCTCGCTGTTTTTGGGTAATGATTGTTTCTTTTCACGATTTCTGATCTGGGTGGTGAGGGAAAATGGAGGAAAGTGTTTTTTTGTCAGTGGGGTGTGATTCGATCACTGCTAGCTATTCTTCTGTAGCAGTTTTAAACTCGCCGGTGTTATTACCAACAAATGGATCTTTCAGGAGGGATTTTCTTTTTCTTTTTTGCTTTTCTTTTTCTTTTTTGCTTTTCCTTCCCTCTGATTGTAGCTGAGATTCTCGATGAGAATAGCTTCATTTTTCATTTGCTCGGTCTTTTAAGTTATGTGGGCAGCTTAATTTGGTGGATTTTTCTCTCTATTCTTTTAGTTTGATGTTTGTGCAAATTGGTTTCTTGATTGATCCTTGTGTTTATTTACTTGTTTCTTTTCGAATTTGAATTGTGTTACTATATAGATTGAACTGTGTTTGATTATGTTCCAATTCAATGTTTGTGGGAATTCTTATTCACAGATGGTCTGTGAGAGTCGCCACTTGGATGATTGACGCATCTTCTGGTCTGTGTCTATGTTGTTTTTTGACCTTATGAGGAAGGTTTTTTTTTGTTGATTTTCTTACTGCTATATTTAGTTTGAATGTTTGTATATATTTAATTTTCACGATTTACACTAGATTATTTGTGCCGTCATTTACTTCATCAGATCGAGCATATCACATTTATGTTTTCATATGTGACATGAAGATTTTGCATTTGACAATTGTTTTAGTCGAGTTCATTTCATGAGGGATGCGGAGGACTAGTTTCTGTACTTGCCTGTGCTAAGTTATGTGATCGTAGCTGCTTAATTAAGATGAATCTTATATTCTTTTGTCGGGATGGGGACACATTTCTTTTTATAACTTAAAACTTGTTTAAATTTTCTCTATGGAAGTATGCATTTTGTTAGTATTGACTTAACCTATTTCAGTCCCTGAATGATGGAGGCGGCTACCTGTTATGAATTTGGCCCTGTGCAGATTTCATTTTCATGATCGATTCACAAAATGGATATATTGTTTTAAATTAATCCTACCCAAATATGAGTAGCTTCTGTGATATGATATCTTGGGTTGTCATTGTGCCTTTAAATGTTTCTCAAAGTTGTGTGCGGCCTGATCAGAGGTTTCTTAAAGTTTTTAGCCTTTATTAGCTTTTTAAGTTTTGAAGATATTTATGAGCAGAAAATGAGAATATTTTAGTATCAGCGAGCTTCAGTTGATAATTTACAGGAGCTAGCACATTAAGATTTTGGAATTGTTTCACTGTTTTCTTCTATGTTTATTTTGATTGTACTGTTCTGTTCAATAATTACAAATGATATCTGTGCTAATTGTTAATCTCTTTTACTCTGTATCAGTGAACTGACTTTGTTCTGCAATGGGAAAGAACGAATTCTTGACCCCTAAAGCAATTGCAAACAGAATCAAAGCCAAGGGTTTGCAAAAACTCCGATGGTACTGCCAAATGTGCCAGAAACAATGCCGTGACGAGAATGGGTTCAAGTGTCATTGTATGAGCGAGTCCCACCAACGCCAGATGCAGGTGTTTGGCCAAAACCCTACACGTATTGTCAGTGGGTACTCTGAGGAATTTGAAACAACGTTCCTCGAACACATGAAGCGCAGCCACCGCTTCAGCCGCATTGCCGCAACAGTTGTGTACAATGAGTACATATCGGATCGCCACCATGTGCACATGAATTCGACTCAGTGGGCTACCTTAACTGAATTTGTTAAGTATTTGGGCCGAACTGGGAAGTGTAAGGTTGAAGAAACCCCCAAGGGTTGGTTCATTACATACATTGATCGAGATTCCGAGACGCTTTTCAAGGAGAGGATGAAGAATAAGAGGGCAAGGGCAGATCTTGCAGATGAGGAGAAGCAGGAGAGGGAGATACAGAGGCAAATAGAGCGGGCTGAGCAGATGATGGAAACTGTGGATTCTGCTACTGCAAATGGGAAGAATGAAGAGGGAAACAAATCAAGAATGTTGGAGAAAAACGAGGAAGACGCAGATAAAAAGATTAAGCTGAGTTTGGGGTCATCGTTCAAGAATGCACAAGAGAAGAAAGATAGTTCAAAATTGTTGTTTGACGACGAAGAGTTCGAAAGTAAGAAAGGAAAGAGTAAGAAGCAGATCGATGACAATAGATCTGGGAAGAATGAATCAGCATTGGATGAACTGATGAAGGAAGAAGAAAAGGCAAAAGAACGGAGCAACAGGAAGGATTATTGGTTGTTCGAAGGGATAGTTGTGAAGGTGATGAGCAAGGCCTTGGCAGATAAAGGATATTACAAGCAAAAGGGGGTCGTAAAGAAGGTGATTGATAAATATGTTGGTGAGATTGAAATGCTTGAGAATAAGCATGTGTTGAGAATCGATCAGGCGGAGCTGGAGACGGTTATTCCACAGATTGGGGGCCTAGTTAAGATAGTGAACGGGGCATATCGGGGTGAGAATGCGAGGCTGCTTTCAATCGATACCGAAAGGTTCTGCGCCAAGGTACGCGTTGAGAAGGGCCTTTATGATGGAAGGGTTCTCAAGGCCGTTGAGTATGAAGATTTATGCAAATTGGCGCAATGAGTACTTTGGATCAAGGGAGAGACTTTTGTGCTTCCTGAGTGGTATTTGTTTCGGTTGTGTCTTCTGTCTTCTGAATTTGGAAATGCAACCTCTCAGTTAATAATGGATTCTATTGAATTCCATTCAAAAGCTTAATGTAGGGGCAATTTAGTCTAACAAAAAAGATAGTAACTTGGTTGTTAATTTAATCGTAATTAAATGGAAGAAATTCTGAATTATAGACATGATTAGAAAGATTTAATCTTGATTTGATATCTACCCACCCATGTAGCACTCGACAAGTCCAAATTTTCTACACCAATTTTGACCCTCTTCACCTAAATTCTTTAACTTTTCAAAAAATTCAAAATTCGACCTTTTCTGTCTTAAGATGTGGACATTTAGTTAATTCTGAAATTTGAGTGCCCAATCCATAAAAATGCTTTTTTCAAAACAAAAAATTATCAAATTTTAGACACAATAAAATAATTATTAAATATATTTTATGAGCAAGATATGAGGAAGCCCAATAATAAAGAATAATATAACAAGGTTATATAAGTTTTCAATTTATCGATTATTAGATCATCTAATGTCATCTCATTTCATCCATCTTTGTCTTATTTATTACTCACATAATAATCATTTTACACAAATCAACTCATTAGTCAATTATATCATATCAATCAAACCCGTTAATATAAATATAACTATCACTCATATCCTATTTATATTTATTATTTATTTACGATTAAAGATTCAACATGTAATTTGATGTGTTATTTAAAATTTAATCAATCAAGCAAATACAAATTTCATATTTTTATCCAAATATTTTATTAATCACTCGTGTATACATCTCATCTGTCAAACAGCGCGTTATTTTCTCTACCACTATTGCAATCCTATGCATAATCTCAAGATATCATCATATCCCACTTCTTAGCTTTCAATTCACCTCTAACCATCAAATGAAATGGTATTTCTGTGAGTCCTCTGAATGGGATGATGCCAGAAAGTATTTTTATCCAAACATTAATTGGCCGTGTATTAGCCGATGATATATGGGCACACGATAATCCGGGTTATTCTGCCTGGGCCAAACTGATCAGAGTGTGCGTTCTTGGCTCAACGCCACACTCACCCTAATTGGCCCTAAAATGCGAGCTTTCTATCTCACTTGTTTGCTAGAGCCTAATCCTATTTCCCTTCGTGAAATAGTAGGCTCGTTAGCATCCTTAACTCAAGTGAAGGTAGAGCTGTTATTCTATCCTTCTGAACCAAGCGGCACGTAAGTACTCCATTTTTCAAAAGATGTTACATATATTACCAATATGATAAAAAGAATAGTGTTTTATTTTCTATATATTATTCTAAGATGTTATATGAATTAATATGATAAAAATAATAGTATTTTTTCTATAAGTGGATTATTCAAGTTATTATTTTGTTTAAAAAAAATCCTAATTTCCATGACATCCCATGCCAACCTAAACTGCGTGTCATTTGTCTGTATGAATTGTGTGATTACTAAAAGTGAGCCCAAAGGCGTGAAGGATGGTGAGAAAGCCGCATACGTTTTGGATTCAATTCAAATAAAAAACAAAATAAATAAAAGTAGGAACGACACACAATTCGTATACTGTTTGTTTCTTCCATATGCGTTTTTCTTACCGGAAACAAGCCACCTCAGCCTCGTGCCACTGCTCCAGCAGGCCACATTTACCCCACCACCGCTTCCCCTTCCATTGGAATTCATCTGGGCTTCTCATTTCCCGCTCCACTGATCTGTTTTCTTGGGTGTTCTCTCGCTGTTTTTGGGTAAAGATTGCTTCTTTTCACGATTTCTGATCTGGGTGGTGAGGGAAAATGGAGGACAGTGTTTTGTGTCAGTGGGGTGTGATTCGATCGCTGCTATCTATTCTTCAGTGGTGGAGTTTCAATGTCGCCGTTATTATTACCAACAAATGGATCTTTCAGGTGGGATTTTCTTTTTCTTTTTTGCTTTTCCTTCCCTTTGATTGTAGCTTAGATTCTCGGTAGCTTCGTTTTCCATGTGCTCGGTTTTTTAAGTTATGCGTGCAGCTTAATTTGGTGGATTTTTGTTTCTATTTTCTTGTTTGATGTTTGTGCAAATTGGCTTTTTGATTGATCTTTGTGTTTATTAACTTCACATATGTGAAACATATGTGACATGAAAATTTTGAGGGATGCAGAGGACTGGTTTCTGTACTCGCCTGTGCTAAGTTATGTGATTGTAGCTGCTAAAATTAAGATGAGTCTTATATTCTTTGTCGGGATGGGGACACATTTCTATTTTTAACTTTTAAACTTATTAAAACTTTCTCTATGGAAGTTGCATTTTGTTAGTAAGGACTTATCCTATTTCAGTCCCTGAATGATGGAGGCGGCTACCTGTTGTGAATTTTGTCGTCTGCAGATTTCATTTTCATGATCGATTCACAAAATGGTTATATTCTTTTAAATTAATCCTACCAAAATATGAATAGGTTCTGTGATATGATATCTTGGGTTGTCATTGTGCCGTTAAATGTTCATGAATTGATCTTTGTTACCATAATTTTATGGCTAACTAAATGTCTTTTTTTTTCCCTTAACAGAAGTTGGACTTTAAGTTTCCGTTAACGGTATCGTGCATTCACTTTATATCTTCAGCAATCGGGGCATACCTGGTAATCAAAGTGCTAAAAATTAAGCCGCTTATTTTGGTCGAACCTGAAGATAGATGGAGGAGGATTTTTCCCATGTCATTTATATTTTGTATCAACATAGTTCTAGGAAACGTGAGCCTGCGGTATATTCCTGTTTCTTTCATGCAAACGATCAAATCTTTCACCCCTGCAACAACAGGTAAATTTTGCAGAAAAATTTATTTTGAAGTATCAAAAGTTGGCGATGATTCAGTTCGTCGGAACTTTCATTTGGTGGCTTCATTCAATAAACCACTCTTTTGATCGATAAATGTTTTATGGATCTTATGTTAATAAATGACTTATTTTTGTGTCAACCGATAATGTCACGTGGAGTTCTAATGCTTCCAAACAGTTGTCTTGCAGTGGCTGATCTGGAACAAGTATTTTGATTGGCGAATCTGGGCTTCTTTGATCCCCATTGTTGGAGGGATTCTAGTCACGTCTATAACAGAGCTCAGTTTTAATATGCTCGGGTTCTGTGCTGCATTGTTTGGCTGCATCGCTACCTCTACAAAAACAATTCTTGCCGAGTCTCTGTTGCATGGGTACAAATTTGACAGGTATTGCTTTCTCGCCTTCTCATTTCCCCCTTCATTTTCGCCAAAACCACATGCAACGCAAAGGAAGCTAACAGCTATGGCGAGAATATTAACAATTAACTCGTTTTATATGTACATTTCATTTCATGGTCTTAAAATGGATCCTTTTCCCTGTCTACTTTACGATAGTCTTAAAATTAAATTTACGTGTTAAAGAATAGAAAGTCATGAAGTTATGTTTTCTGAATGCAGCATAAACACTGTTTACTACATGGCACCATTTGCAACTATGATCTTGGCTGCACCAGCCATGCTACTGGAAGGTTCAGGGGTTCTGGAATGGATTCATACATGTCCCTCGCTTCTCTCATCTCTCACCATCATTTTCGGCTCCGGGGTTCTAGCTTTTTGCCTGAACTTTTCGATCTTCTATGTTATTCACTCCACAACTGCTGTGACATTCAATGTTGCGGGGAATCTAAAGGTGAGTCTTTCATTCCAGATACAGTCGTATATTATCTTAAATAGTTAAATGTCATGCAAAGCACTGACATTTATCTGTTGAAGTACCCGTGGGATTCATTACTTTGTAAATCAAATTAAAAAATGTAGTTTTTAAATGTCTTTTCTAATACCTTCCACTTACTTAGTAGCCATGACTAGTAATGTGAAGTACACAGGTTTTTACCTGAAGAATGATGCAGAATTGGTTTATTTTCATCATATACCATTTTGGAACAAAAATTGCTGGCTGTGTGGCTGTATTTATTTCAGAGCGACCCAAAATATGCGTTTGGGTGCTCTATGGTTTAATATATAAAAGTCGCGTCCTAGCATTGACTATAACCTCAGGTATGGTAGATATACATATACTATATTCGCAGTTGCTGGTGTCCTTGCGGTGTGAACACACTTCCTTGTCAGTCGTCACCTTCGTCATATGATAATGAAATCTTGTTGAGTTTTTTCACGTTTCATTTTAAAGGTCGCGGTTGCTGTCACATGTTCGTGGCTGATCTTCCGAAACCCAATCTCAGTGATGAACGCCATCGGATGTGCTATAACTCTGGCTGGATGTACCTTCTATGGATATGTTAGACAAATGCTTTCACAACAAACACCTGGTATCCCTCATACACCTCGTACCCCTCGGACGCCTCGGACTCCACGAGGGAAAACGGAGTTGATTCCTTTAGTTAGTGAGAAATTAGACGATAAGGTTTGAATCGAGCGTCGGTTCTATTTTGGCCTGGTCGGAGAAAGGCGACTGACGGTGGAAGATAGAAAGTGAAGTGTCTTTTGTCACCAAATGGGATCAACAGAGGACTACATATTTTTGCTTGAGTATACATACTCATGTCTTCTTCTTACTCAGTGATTTTGCATATCTAATTTTTGTATGTAAGTCCTCAAAAAATTTTAATAGCATATAATGTTTGGGGAACTATTGCCTATCTCCTTAAACCACTTCTTGCTTGTTCACTTATCAGTCCTGCAATTTTTTTGCCTTTTAACATTATTGATTAGACACCGGTTGTCTCGTTGGGACGACGAAAGATAAGACAATAATTCGAAACATGGAGATACCGTAGCTCATTTTTATCTCAGATATTTGTAACATTCCTTAGACAGGATTAGGGCTGTAAACGAATCGAATTGAGCCGAACTTTATGAAAAATTTAGTATTCGAGTTTGAGTTCGAGCACGATTCGAAGTTCGATTTGTTGTCATTTGCCACTCGAATTTGATTCGATATCGAGCTTGAGTTCAAGTTCGATTCGAAAAATTCGATTTGAAATTAGGGTTTAGAATTTAAATATATTTATTTATTTACATTATATACAATTAAAATATTAATAATAATAACAAATTTTTTATTAAATATTTAAATAAAGGTTCGCGAGCGGTTCGTCAACCTTTCGAACAAAATAATTCCGGCTCGAGTTCGATTCGTAAAATAGTTTGGCTCGGTCGAGTTCGACTAGAGTTCGAAAATTCGAATTCGAATCAAATATCTACTCAAATCTGTTTGAAAAGTTCGCAATCAGGTGCTATTCGTAAAATAGTTTGGCTCGGTCGAGTTCGACTAGAGTTCGAAAAATTCGAATTCGAATCAAATGTCTATTCGAATCTGTTTGAAAAGTTCGCAATCAGGTGCGATTCGTAAAATATTTGGCTCGGTCGAGTTCGACTAGAGTTCGAAAAATTCGAATTCGAATCAAATATCTACTCGAATCTGTTTGAAAAGTTCGCAATCAGGTGCGATTCGTTTACAGCTCTAGCCAGGACCAGGGCCTCCTTGTAGCTAAATTGCATATAGATTATAAAATGTTGATGTAGTTTTTTCTATCTACAATCACATTTGAGTTTCATAGTATATATTTTTTTCTTTAAATAAGTTAACTTATAAAGGATTATCTAGGAAAAAAAACAATGTATTCGGAGGTTACTAAGTAATATTTGTTATAAATTAAAAGAGATATTAACGATTAAAGTAAATAATTACCTTTGCAATAACCCTCCTTTATTAGCAATAACCCTCCTTGATTACTTCAAATGAACTCTTAATTATATTTTAATAGGAAACTATTATTTCTCTATAATTTCCTTAATTTATATAGAATAGAATTGAGAGAGAATTTGTATATTTTTGTGTGTTTTTCAAATGAAGATTACAAGCCTATTTATAGGCAAATGAAATAATTAAAATAATAAAAATGTCTAAATCACTTCATTTAATATTAAGACATCCAACAACTAACAACTAATATTAACCATCTAATTTTATTAATTATTCCACAATACTCCCCCTTTGGATGTCTTCATTACGTGTTTTGATACTGTCTCGTTAAAAACCTTACTAGGAAAAACCCAGTGGGATAAAAACCATAGTAAGGAAAAAAGAGTGCAGTTACGTAAACTTTCTCCCCCTGTTGAAGAATCATGTGAAATCTCTTAGACGTCGCATTCCGATCTTATATACCAATTTCTCAAAAGTCGATGTAGGCAATGATTTTGTGAAAAGATCGGCCAAATTTTCACTTGAGCGAATTTGTTGAACTTCAATATCACCTTTCTTTTGCAAATCATGTGTGAAAAAGAACTTTGGGGATATGTGTTTCGTCCTATCAC
>KV010002.1:8892-24540 GCA_001598015.1 Dorcoceras hygrometricum
GGACTCGTGGATCCGTAACATCATTGGTCTTTTTGATCGGGTGCAGTATGATGATGATCTTCGACTGAGTTTAGCGACTCTTTTGCTTAGGAAGGCTGCAGAGCGCTGGTGGCGAGGCGCTTCGAGTACCTTGTTAGAGACCGGTGTTGGGATCTCTTGGGACAGTTTCTACGAGACCTTCCGACAGGAGTATGTACCCGAGTCTTATGTGAACGCCCGGGAGCGAGAGTTAGACCATCTGGAGCAGGGTTCCATGACTGTTCGGGAGTATGCTAGGAAGTTTTCTTCTCTGTTGGCGTACGTTCCCCATGTTTCTGGCCGGGAAAGGGCCAAGCGGACTAGATTTCTTGAGGGCTTGAACGAAGAGTTGTATCAGATGGTGTTGACCAGCAAACCCAAGAGCTACGCTGAAGCAGTTGACACTGCTATTGATATCGAGGAGGGTTTGTAGAGTCGTCGTGCTCGCAGGCAGCAGGCGTCCCCGGTTAGTCGTCCTGCTATTCAAGGAGCGCAGTCTTCCCAGTCCTCCCAGTCAGCCCATCAGCCACAGCAGCAGGTGGCTCAGCAGTCTGGCCGTTAGAGGTTTCGACCCCGCGGTCAGCAGTTCAAGAAGAAATCGGGTTCTGGCTCTTCTGGTTCGGGCAGCTCGAGTAGCAGTGGTTCTCGGGCTGATTTTTGTGGTTTTTGCGGTGGAAAGCATCCGTCCATGCAGTGTGTTGGTGTGCAGGGTTCCTGCAACCTTTGTGGTCAGTACGGGCATTTTGCTAGAGTGTGTCCGTCAGCTGGATCACAGCAGACCGCGGCCCAGCCTTAGGGTCGTGGGGGTCAGTCTAGGGGTCGTTCCCCTCAGTTTCAGCAGCCCCGATTAGGTGAGACTCAGTTTAGGCCATTTCAGCAGCCTGGTCCATCGCGGTTCGGACAATCGTCTCAGCCATTCTTCTCTGGACCCCAGCATGCTCAGGTTAACGCCATCACTAGGGAGCAGGCCAAGGAGACACCGAGTCGGGTGATCGTAGTTACTTGCCTTGTTTTTGATTTTCCTGCCCGTGTGTTATTTGACACCGGTGCATCGCATTAGTTTATTTCTGATTCGTTTGCTGTTGAGCATGGTTTGTGTACCATTTCTTTGCGCGATGCCGTTTCTGTTTCTACCCCTGGTGGTGTGAGCCTGTTCTCCCAGGAGGTTTTGTTGGATGGTGTGTTGCGGTTTGGTGAGCATGTCCTTTTAAGCGAACTTGATTCGATTGATGCTTTGGGATTTCGATTGCATAGTTGGGATGTATGTGATGTCCAACTATAGGGCATCCGTGGACTGCTTCCATGGGATTGTGCGCTTTAGGCCTTTGTCTGGCGAGAAGTGGGACTTCTACGGCAAGGATTCTAGATCGAAGATCCCGTTGGTCTCAGCGATGGAGATGTTTAACTTGTTGTCTTTGGGGAATGCTGGCTTTATGATCTACGCTTTGGATGCGTCTTCTTCTTCCCGCGTTCAGCTTAGTGACGTTCCCATGGTGCGACATTTCTCGGATGTGTTTTCGGAGGAGATTCCTGGTTTTCCTCCGAGGCGGGAGATTGACTTCAGCATAGAGCTGGTGCCTGGCACAGCTCCGATTTCACATGCTCCTTATCGTCTGGCGCCTGCGGAGTTGAGAGAACTCAAGGTGCAGTTAGATGATTTGCTGGAGAAAGGTTTTATCCGACCTAGTATGTCGCCGTGGGGAGTGCCCATATTGTTTGTGAAGAAGAAGGATGGCTCAATGCGGATGTGCATTGATTTTCGCCAGCTGAACAAAGCCACTGTCAAGAACAAGTACCCGTTGCCGAGAATCGATGATCAGTTTGTGATCGTGTTCATCGACGACATCTTAGTCTATTCTAAGACTCCTTTGGAGCACAAGGAGCATTTGCGTATTGTCCTTCAGACGCTGAGAGACCAGCAGTTGTATGCAAAGTTTTCCAAGTGCGAGTTCTGGTATCGCGTCGTATTCTAGGGACATGTCATTTCAGCCGAGGGGATTTTGGTGGATCCTAGCAAGGTTGATGCCGTTCTGAGCTGGGAGCATCCCAGGATTGTTTCCGAGATTCGTAGTTTCTTGGGTCTGGCTGGCTATTATCGTCGCTTCATTGAGGTATCTCAAGTATAGCAAAGCCGATGACTCAATTAACTCAGAAGGACAAGCGTTTTGTTTGGACTGAGCAGTGTGAGAATGCTTTCAACTGCTCAAGGAGAAATTGACTAATGCGCCTGTGTTGGATCTGCCGTCTGGAACAGGTGGATTCGTTGTTTGCTCTGACGCTTCGCTTAATTCATTAGGTTGTGTTTTGATGCAGAATGGTCGAGTCATTGCGTATGCCTCGCGGCAGTTGAAGCCGCATGAGACTCGTTACCCAGTCCATGATTTGGAATTAGCAGCGGTGGTATTTGAGTTGAAGATCTGGCGTCACTACCTGTATGGCGAGCAGTTTGTGGTGTACTCCGACCACAAAAGTTTGTAGTATTTGTTTTCGCAGCCCGATTTGAACATGAGACAGCGTAGGTGGATGGAGCTGCTAAAGGACTTTGACTGTGAGATTAAGTACCAGCCTGGGAAGTCGAACGTAGTGGCCGATGCTTTGAGCAGGAAGGCTAGTGAGATGCTTGCGTCATTGTACATCTCTAAGGATCAGGAGCATCTTAACACTACGGGTTGGAGATTTTACCCGGCTGAGGATTGTGTGGTGGTTTCTTCTTTCCAAGTGGAGCCACAGATTGTTTCTACCATTCGAGCAGCTCAGAGGACTGATCCGTCTATCCACGAGTTGAAGTATTGGAAGTGCCCCAATGGAATTGGGAGCACATAGCTATGGACTTCGTGACGCATCTGCCTCGTTCCAGCAGAGGATGTGATGCTATTTGGGTGGTTGTAGACCGTCTGTCGAAGTCTGCCCATTTCATTCCCTCTGGGATGACCTTCTCGTTGAAGAATATGGCGAATCTATACGTTGATTTTGTTGTTAGACTGCATGGTGTGCCCGTTTCGATCGTTTCTGACCGAGATCCGACGTCATGCCATTGAATTCAAGATGTCAGATTCGAGAGTTCGGAGTTAAGGTGTGTTGACATCTGAGTTGACTATTCGGGATTTGTTCAGATATTATGTCAAGTATTCAGTTAGGTTGATGAATTCAAATTTAGTTCCAAGACATCGGGTTATTTGAGTAATCGATTTTATCAGTTATCGGGACAGTCTTTCAGATATGAGGGGATTCAGATTTGATTCAGAAGCTACAGTAAGAGATCTGTTTTAGAGCAAAGTATATTCAGACTTGATTCAGAGGCTTTAGTAACAGATTCTGGTATATTGACTCAGGAGTTATTATTCAGATTTGAGAGTATAAACAGACTCTACTCAAGTTACTTCAGATATCAGCATTTCAGATATCGTTACAGAGCAAACAGAGTACATCAGATTTGAGTTATCAGAATTGTTTAATTAGGAACAGTGTACTTTCAGAAGTCGCTAACATCTCAGACATGACAGAGTAACGACGATATTTCAGATATGATTAAGATACATAAAGAGAGTGCCTTTCAGCTTTCTTTATTGAGACAGGTGTGAGCTTCGAATATCTTCAGATGTTATCAATAGTTATTTGAGGAAGACCAACGGTCATGATTTAATCATATAAAAGCCTGGAATTAAGGAGACAGAATCAGAGCTATATTGGGTAAAATTGCACAGCACGCAGAATGCCTGATACGATGATTACCCGCTTTGGAATATAAGTCAATTTAGCCCTGACAAGCGCAGTTTACCTTTTTTTCATGGTTTTAATGGAGCATTAAATGCTATGATACGATGAAGATATGCAAAGGGGCTTATCTCGACTGGCTACATTTATTGACCGTTTAAGTCAAAGAGTATAAAAGGATGAAGAATTCAAATGAAGAAGTCTTCTGCTCCTCTCCACTATCAGTGATTCACAACACTTATTCTTTGTCATCAAAAGCTCTCGAATACTCACTGGAATCTTTCATTACAAATATATTCTAAGTCCAGTATTACAACTCGAAAAACAGTCAAGTTCAGCTTTCATAGTTTTAACCTTCGAGTTATCTTCTTGTTTACATTTGTAAACAGTTCTTGTTGACAAAAGAACCAGAAGGTCTACAGTACTCAATAGCATCGCATTTCCTTGTTATATCCAGTGTTGAGTCTGTAAACGAACTTGCTGTGTGAAGCAGTTCGAAAAATCAAGTTATTTGTATTTCAGCAGTTGTATCTACGTGTATTGGAGTTTCTAGGAGTTCACTTGGAGCGAGGCTCAGTGATCGGGTGTCTACAGTGTCTGTATTCATCAAATTCTTCTAGTGGAACCTTCCTTCAGAGGAAGAACGGGAGACGTAGGATCTTCAGATCCGAACTTCCATAAACAAACTCTGAACCTTGCACTTTTACTTTACTGCATAGCAGTTTTATTTATACTGTTCACTGATCGATTAACTTCTTTCCGCACATTATTTGTTAGTCGAAAAATCAGATTTGGGACTGAGATACCTCAGATCTGGTAACTCGGATCTGAGTTAAGAGAGGCGCTTATAAAATCATTTTAAGGTTTTGAAAATTTAAAATACCTAAGGAGTTCATTCAACCCCCCCTTCTGAACTCCTAAGGTTGTTTTCGATCCATATTGATCCTATCAACACGTGTTGAAAATCATGATGCATGCATGGATCTAAAACAATTGTGCATAGATCTAAATAAACACATACTTTTCATGAATTGAACATCTAAAACAGCTTACTATGGCTTAAATGATGAGAAAAATAATCGATATTACAAGTCTGGCATGGAGAAAATTGAGATCTGCGAGTTATCGACGTAGAGGACGCGAAATCGGGACCGGACCGCCTTTGGATCACCAAGAACTTTGAAATTTCGAACTTTGAGTGAGGAGTGGGACGTTTTGTTGAGGGAAGGAGGTAGTGGAGGCTATGGCTAGGGTGGAAGTTGATTAGAGTTGGAATTGAAAAGAATGAATGTGTCAAAAGTGCCCCCTAAGACTTAATTTAGGAAATAAAAAGGATTTTTACATGCTTACCCCTCCACTAATTGAAATATTGATTAAGAATTTAATCTTGGATTGAAAATGGCTAATTTGTGTAATGAAAATAAACTCAAATTTTAAAACACCTTGAAATCCAATAAAACAGCCGGTATAGGTGAAAAATGGGTTCCCCTCCAAAATAATTATAAAAACCCCAATTTTGCAGAATTTGTTTCTTAAAAAATATTCTTAAAAATCTAAGAACTTAAAAATCTTAAATTATTTTCATTCCGGTCGTCCCTTGTCGAGTCCACGCGCCTGTAACTCAAACAGGCTGAAAAACAAGACATGCACACCATGCAACATAAAATCATAATAAAATCACATAAAATGACATGTAATTTTACTAAAATAATTTTCTCCCTAATCATGCACTCATTCCCACGTAATCTGGATTTCGGGCGTTACAATCTCCCCCCTTATAGAAATTTCGTCCCCGAAATTAAGTTACGTACCGATAGCACGTCTGGGAGGCATAATGCACACCAAAATCTTATCACGTAAATCTAAGTGCATGACTAAGCGTCTAACTCTTAAACTCCTAAGATAAAAACTCACGCAGAAATTGAAAATTCATCATGCAAACATAAACATAAATCATAAAACAGTAAAACTCACTGACTGGTAGTGCGACTTCCGAGCTCCACGCAGCAGGCTAGTACCCCACCAGAACCACCGCTCTGATACCAACTGTAACACCCCAGATTTAACGACTGCCCCCACTATACCAACACTGGCCTTTTCAGCGTGTTTTGTCCTCACTCGCACGTGCCCTGAGAAACTTCCCAGGGGGTCACCCATCCCAAAATTGTCCCAAGTCAAGCGAGCTTAACTTTGGAGTTGTTAAGTGATGATCTCCCGAAACGATGATGCACCTTGTTGGTATGAGTAGTACCTATTAAATCTGATAAGCCTTCCTCAACTAACCTCCATTACATGTATAACTTACCAGTCTCGTAACCCCTCTCGTTCCGGTATGGGATCGGTTCATTCATGTGTCATTCACATCTAGAAGCCTGCCAAGAGCCGCTCATTATCCGTACAACCTCTTGACACCGGCGATCACTCCCCGCCCTCTTTTGAGCCTCGAACCTCACATGCCCATCAACTTCCCCTCGATTCGTCCCCGAACCACGCCGTACTAAGAGTGGTTGGCTCTGATACCAACTGAAACGAACGAGACTCTAGAAATTTTTTTAAACGTTTGCGGAAAAACATAAATTGAAAGTGTGGCTCGTTCCCTTTAAAACATTTTCTAAACCGTCACTTTAAAACATAAATCAAATAAGTATTTCAAAGCATTAAATCATCCATGCTTAAAACAGAAATCAGACTGAGTACGAGTGCTGAAAATGAACATGTTTAAAAACCAACAACTGAAAGCGTATCATAACAAAAGATAACATTGATGCGGTCACGGGGGTAATGCTGCAGCAGGCGCTCAGAGGTCCTCACCGCCAGTCGGGATATACTCAATAGGGTCATCACCTGCACCATTTAAACCTAGTGAGCCTAGAGGCTCAGCATGCTCTGTCTTGTATCATAACAAAGTACATACTAATAAGGTCGCATGTAAGCACATACTTGTAATAAAATAACGTTTAAACACGAACACATGCATGGTCTTAAAACATTGCTTCGTACATTTCATATCATACATAACATATAACATACATAAGACATGTTATAGCATTGCATGAAAAATGTATGAGTCGTATCATGAAGTGTGGACCATATTCGATTGATCAATCAATAAACCAATGTACGCGGCGGTGTGGTTCACCCGACCTTATCTCGGGATCCCTATAAAGTCACACCTCTATGCTGCCACTTCACCATGCCGTGAACACATGAATCCATAAGCTCGTAATACATGGAAACGGATGTTCAACGGGCCTGGTATCCCGCATCATAAATTTGCCACAAATCATTCAATTCCTCGGGTTTTGTCTTTTAAAAGAACATGCCTTTATCGTTCCATAAAACATTCATGATGCGTGCATTTCATAAAAATATGCTAGTTTAAAAGTTTAGCCCGTCAATGTATATTTATCATTTTCTTTAAAATATTTACGTATATAGAATACTACATATATGATTAAATATAAATTCACGAGCTTCTAAATTTTCTAACTTCAGTCAAGGACTGGTTCAGGAGTCTGACCCACTACTTCTAGACTTAACTTAAAATATAACTTAAACCCATGACTTAAAAGTTCACCTTTAAATCATCCATAAAACTCCACTTTTGACTAATTCAAAAATCAATTTTGACTTAAAATCAAAAGACTACTTTGGACTAGTTTCAAAATCAATTTTGACCAAAGTAAAATCAATTTTGACGTTAAAATCAATTTAATCAAAATTTGACTTTAAAAATGACAACTTAATCAATTTTGACTCAGATGCACAAATTTTGACCAAAAGATCAGTTTTGACCAATTTAAAATCCAATAATCAATTTTGATTCAATTAAAAAATCCAAAGGCTCTCATTTTGACTTAAAAGCTTAAAATAAACATCAAACCAATAAAATTAAAAGTTTGACTCAATTTAAAACATTTGACCATTTTCTTTAAAATTGGACCTTTGACTTAAAACTAAAATAATCGGTCCATATTAAAATAACTCGGACCAACTTTAAAATATTTTGACTCGACACTCGATGAACCGACTTGGTCCAGCCATGACAATTTAAAATCACACATGCTAAAAATCATGTTCTATGCATTAATTTGTCATGAAAATTACCAAAAATTTCATAAATCATATAAAATCTAAAACGATAAAAATCATTAAAAATCCATTTCTTAACCAAATCACCCCCTGTTTCGACCCACATCACCCTAACTCAATATAATAGCCATTGGAATAAACGAGACTCAAAAATGATTCAGTACGTGACCAACTGTACCGCCCGCAAGCCTACTGTTCGCGTGGTGACTGCAACCAGGACATGTGCTCGCCATAAAATTCATAAGTAATTTGTTCCTCGACCAAATCACTCGTCGTTTGGACCTACGTGAGCCTAACTAAATGGGATATCTCCTGCAATCAACCTCGACCACACAGACTGCATGGATCGACCTACCCGACCCCAACAACTCTACTATCGCGCACAGACGACAAGGCAGAACACGTGCTGATCATAAAATTCGTAACTAATTTATTCATTGACCAAATCGCTTCCCGTTTGGCTACGTGATCCTAACTCGATGGACTAACTATTTGGATCATGCTTGAACCAAAAACTAGCCCCATGAACCGCCCATGACCGAAGAATCACAAGAAACGAATGAAACACGTGTTGAAAATCATGATGCATGCATGGATCTAAAACAATTGTGCATAAATCTAAATAAATCACATACTTTTCATGCAGTGAACATTTAAAACAGCTTAATATGGCTTAAATGGTGATAAAAGTAATCGATATTACCTGCCTGGCTTGGAGAAAATTGAGATCTGCGAGTTACCAACGTAGAGGACGCGAAATCGGGACCGGACGTAGAGGACGCCTTTGGATCACCAAGAACTTTGAAATTTCGAACTTTGAGGGATGAGTGGGACGTGTTGTTGAGGGAAGGAGGGAGTGGAGGCTATGGCTAGGGTGGAAGTTGATTAGAGTTGGAATTTAAAAGAATGAATGCGCCAAAAATGCTCCTTAAGACTTAATTAAGGAAATAAAAAGGACTTTTACATGCTTACCCCTCCACTAATTGAAATATTGATTAAAACTTTTAAGCTTAGCTTGAAAATGGCTAATTTTCTTAATTAAAATCCCCTAAAATTTTAAAACACCTTAAAATCCAATAAAAAGCCCGTATAGGCGAAAAACGGGTTCCCCTCCAAAATAATCATAAAAACACCAATTTTGCAGAAATTGTTGCTTAAAAAATAATAAATTTATTCTTAAAAATCTAAGAACTTAAAAATCTTAAATTATTTTCATTCCGGTCATCCCTAGTCTCGTCCAGGCGTCCGTAACTCAAATAGGCTGAAAAAAAAGATATGCACACCATGCAACATAAAATCATAATTAAATCACATAAAATGACATGTAATTTTTCTAAATAATTTTCTCCCTAGTCATGCACTCATTCTCACGTAATATAGATTTCGGGGCGTTACAATCTCCTCCCCTTGGAGAAATTTCGTTCTCGAAATTAAGTTACGTATCGATAGCACGTTTGGGGGGCATACATGCATACAAAAACCTTATCACGTAAATATAAGTGCATGAATAAGTGTCTAACTCTTAAACTCCTAAGGTGAAAACTCATGAAGAAATAGAACATGCATCATGCAAACATAAATAAAAATCATAAAATAGTAAAACTCACTGACTGGTAGTACGACTTCCGAGTTCTACGCAGCAGGCTAGTACCCCACCATAACCATCGCTCTGATACCAACTGTAACACCCCAGATTTAATGACTTCCCCAACTGTACCAATACAGGCCTTTTCATCGTGCTTTGTCCTCACTCGCACGCACCCTGAGAAACTTCCCAGGGGGTCACCCATCACAAAATTGTCCCAAGCCAAGAACGCTTAACTTTGGGGTTCTTAAGTGATGATCTCCCGAAAAGAAGATGCAACTTGTTGGTATGAGTAGTACCAATTAAGTATGATAAGCCTTCCCCAACTAACCTCCATTACATTTATAACTTCCCAGTCTCGTAATCCCTCTCATTCGGGTGTGGGATCGGTCATTCATGTGCCCCTTCGCCTCTAGAAGCCTGCCAGGAGCCGTTCATTGTACGTGCAACCTCTTGGCACCAGCGATCACTCCCCGCCCTCTTTTGAGCCTCAGACCTCACATGCCCATCAACTTCCACTCGATTCGTCCCCGAACCACGCCGTACTAAGAGAGGTCGGCTCTTATACCAACTGAAACGAACCAGACTCTACAATTTTTTTTTTTAAAACGTTTGAGGAAAAACATAAACTAAAAGTGTGGCTCGTTCCCTTTAAAACATTTTTTTAAACTGTCACTTTAAAACATAAATCAAATAAGTATTTCAAAGCGTTAAATCATCCATGCTCAAAAAATCGGACTGAGTACGAGTGCTGAAAATGAACATGTTTAAAAACCATTAACTGAAAGCGTATCATAACAAAATATAACATCGATGCGGTCATGGGGTACTGCTGCAGCAGGCGCTCAGAGGTCCTCACCGCCAGTCGGGATATACTCAACAGGGTCATCACCTGCACCATTTAAACCAGTGAGCCTAGAGGCTCAGCATGCTCTGTATTATATCATAACAAAGTACATACTAAGAATGTCGCATTCAATCACATACTTGTAATAAAATAACGTTAAAACACGAATGCATGCATGGTCTTAAAACATTGCTTCGTACATTTCATATCATACATGTCAGGCCTCGTTCTATACTCAGAGTTAAACCACGCAAACATAGCGGATGCATTCAAAAAGTGGCTTAAAATTTTCGCTTTAGGCCTGACAGTTTAAAACGTATAATTTAAAATACACAATACTCAAAGTAATCCCAATATTTTACAAACACTCGGTACAACAGTACATCATTTATACAAACACAAATACCAGTACTACAACGATAACACAATCCCGCAAGCACGGGGCATTCCCAGGCTAACAGTACTAGTACATATATGCTATACGCTAACTGCGACACTCTATCCACCTCCTAGGGCACCTCCAGCTGGGTGAAAGCCACGACCAGCAGAGAAACCTGGAAACAACACACAGGAAACAAACACCAGCACCAGATGGACCTCGGGGTCAAACCCCAGTACGGAGAGCAGCAATAAATAGCATAAGGAAAACACAGATAAATATGCACATGCTATGCAACGGATCAAGGCTGCAACCGAAAGCAGGGAGCCAAAGGATCTCAACAACAGCTCAACGGCAAGATCTGAACAAAGGAACAATCAGTTCGTGGCCACGGGTATACTGAGCACATGGGAGCTTCCCACTCATCTCCAGTACACCATACCAGATGATAACAAACAGCTCCACCTGCTGTTTCTCACTCATGAGATGTGGGAGCTACCCACTCCGCTCATAGCAGCTAACAGACCCAGCAGGGAGAATGAGGTACGGGAGTTACCCGCTCAGCCTCCAAGGTATACGGGAACTACCCGCTCGTCCTTGAACATAGCATCCTGGTACTCACAATTCAACAGAACAAGCATAGCTTGCAAAACAGGGCTCGACAGCAGTATGCGTGTATGCAATGCAACAGCTGATATTATAACACAGGAACAAGTAATAACAGCACAGAGCACACACACAGCCAAGAATATAATCCATGCTCAATCCTAAGCTGTAAACAAGCTCACATCCGTACGTCAAGTCTTCTGAGCTATAATTACAACAAGCAGCTTGCCACAATGACGCAGATCCACCACCTGCTCAACGGCAACACAACAACTTCTCAAAGACTGATGGATCTGTGTAAACAGATCCTGATTAAGTTTTGAATTACACAAAACCTGTTATTGTGTTTCTAATTGATTTACGTAGTGTGCAGAAATTATGTAAGAATAAAAGAATATGGAAGAGATATGAACAGTAAGAATCTGAAAGAGAACTGTTGAAATCGTGTACGCGAAAGAGGAGTTGAAAGTTGCTGAATTGTTGAAGAAGCAAAATTCAGCAACCATGACATCAGCATTGCTGATTGAAGAAGCAAAATTCAGCAACCATGACATCAGCGTTGCTGATTGAAGAAGCAGAATTCAGCAACCATGACATCAGCGTTGCTGATTGAAGAGGAAGAATTCAGCAACCATGACATCAGCATTGCTGATTGAAGAAGCAGAATTCAGCAATGATGACGTCAGCAGAATCAACAACTTGCAGCAGAATTCAGCAATGATGACGTCAGCAGAATCAGCAACTTGCAGCAGAATGCAGCAACGATGACGTCAGCAAAATCAGCAACTTGCAGCAGAATTCAGCAATGATGACGTCAGCAGAATCAGCAACTTGCAGCAGAATTCAGCAATGATGACGTCAGCAGAATCAGCAACTTGCAGCAGAATTCAGCAAAGATGACGTCAGCAGAATCAGCAACTTGCAACAGAATTCAGCAACGATGACGTCAGCAGAATCAGCAACTTGCAACAGAATTCAGCAACGATGACGTCAGCAGAATCAGCAACTTGCAGCAGAATTCAGCAAAGATGACGTCAGCAGAATCAGCAACTTGCAGCAGAATTCAGCAAAGATGACGTGAATGATTGTACCAACTTGGAAAGAAGACAAATTAGCCATAACAAGCGCAGAGAGGAATTGGAATTAATCTAACGGCCATATTTGGGGAAGAAAATATATATACAAGAAGCACTATTGAAGAAATTGATTTTGATGGATTTTTGACAGAGTGCAAAATACAGAGGGAAGAAAATTGGAGACGAAGCAGTAGACCGCCATTAGAGAGGAGAGCATAACGAGTGTCTACTGCTGAGTCTCAATCAGCTTTTGTAGAGCATTTCCCTAGTGTGTGAGATTTAATTTTTACGAGAGTTGTGCTTACACTGTAAATCTCACACACACAGAGATTCATTCACATTCATGAGAGTTGGGCGAAATTGTATAGTGAATGAATCTCAAACCCAATACAAAATCAGATCCCGTCCAAGAACGACGATGTTAAATTCTGTGTCTGTAGCCTTTCTCACATAGGCGTAAAACAAGTGAGTGACAGTCGAGGGCTGGTGAATTCTAGGAGTTCTCGTAGCTGCTGGTTGCGGGATCGGGTTTGTACATGAGGTGTAGATCAAATCTTCTAGTAGAACCTTCCGAGGAGGAAGAAGGGGAGACGTAGGACATTAAAGTCCGAACTTCCATAAACAAATCGCACTGTTTGTATTATTTACGATTTACAGTTCTGCATATGCTTTTACTTAGCACGCATAACACATTAGAATGCACACTTGCACAGTAGAAGATTTCTATGTAACAGAAATCTGTTTGCATCGTTTTAAAATATTAGGATTCATTTCTGGTGTTTTCCGCATGTTTTTATTACATACCAGATCTGTCTCCGGTGCTCCATTTTATGTTCAAGAACCCGAGGTATTGCACCTCATAATAGCATCGCAAAATTTTAATTTGTTTAGTAACAGCGCTTGCTTGCATTTATTTTCCAATTTTCGGTCCTAACAAAGACCAAAGCACAAAAAGCAACAGCTGGGAGCTACAACTCGACCAGCGCTATCCTACCTCGCCAAACAACACAGAAAGCTCTAACAAGCTTAAAGGCAGGATCTGAACTTACCCCAACAAGCTAGGAGCGAAATCCGACGCTTATGCCAACAGACTACACAAGGGAGATGTATTCGCACACCTCACCAGCTTCAAGCAAACGTGCGAAAAAAATATCCAAACGAAGCGTGATAGTCCAAAAATACGATCGATGTGGTTCGAAAAATAGTTGCAAGAGTTCAGAAGGGGGGGTTGAATGAACTCTTGGTATTTTCAAATCTTTGAAACCTTTTAAAACAGTTTTACAAGCACTGCTTAACTTAAATCTGAGTTACCAGATTTAAGGATCTCAGTTTAATCAAATCTCTCGGCCAACAAAGTATGTGCGGAAAAAGGCCAATTGATTTGTGAACAGATAACACCACAATCTAAAGCGCAGACACAGCTGCTGGTTTTACAAGTGAATGAAATTTTTGAACGACTTTTAAGGAGAACGTTCGTTACAGACTCAATCAAATGATATAACAATGAAATAAAACACTATTGAGACTATAAAATGTTCTGGTTTCTAAAACGTAGAAACGCAATTCAACAGGTGAACCAGAAGATGAATCCAAGTTTTATCTTATGAAGATCAGCGGTTATGTTCTTTGAGTGTTTGAGCCTTTTGAGAATGCTACAATATGAGAATAGCTCGTAAAAAATGGCAGCGTAACAGCAAGTTAATGAGAGCGAGAGCGTTCTTCAATCCAAACTTCTGCTATTTATAGTCTTCGATCTCAACGGTCATTAATTTCTTCAAAGGCAACAAAATATCCTTTTGAATTTCTGTCAATTCGTACGCCGTAAATCCTGCTCCACCAAGAGGCAAGTCTCACAATGTCAGAGAAAATTTGGCATCATTCCATATTTGTGCAAACACCGTAAACTGCTCTCTGATATAGTGTACTATTTACCTAGAATAGTAATGATATTGTTCCCTCAATTAACACACATGTACGATTCAATCTCCACCTTTGATTTCCTCTGATACGAACGTTTGAATTGATTCATTATATGCGCAACCACTGATGACTTGAACCTCTGATAGGTATGCATCGGCTGATGGCTTCAATGCCTGAAAATTATGCACCAGCTGATCGCTTGGAATAACTTCCTTTTATAATGTATCGGCTGGTTGCAACGATTAAGAGAAGCAACGACTGGATCAAGAGAATACTGTAGCCATCTGCTGATTTGAATACCTGTCTGCTGAATTAAGTTGACATTGAAGTAAACAATTGTCTGCTGATATTTCACTGTATCCATCTGCTGAATTAACAACGCAACCTCCAACGACTGATTTTTAGCGTTAGTCCAATACGCTGTCGTTTCAACTTATTTGAACGCTGTCGTTTTGCAATCCTTAACAAAACACGCTAACTCTCAAATGCTTGCGTCACTGAACCTAATACAACTGCTGATTTGCCCTGGAAGAATCTACCTGCTGGTTACCTCTGAAAAGTCCAAACGCTAAAAACAAACCAACTACTGATTGTTCCAACGGCTGTAGAATCTTCCATCTGCTGAATTCCTCCGAATAGATCAACTGCTGAAAATCAAACCGTCGACTAAAATTGTTCTCCTGTAAAATTCACCGGCTGATTTTCCAGTAGCAACTAGACTTATTTTGTTATCACCAAAACTAATAAATTTTATCCTAACAATTTCCTCCTTTTTGGTGATGACAAAACTTAGCAGCCGAGATAAAAGAATAGGCAAAAATAAATTGCACAACGACTGCTGAAATCAGAAATTCCATTAATTCCGTTAATTAAAAAAAGTATAAAAGATTTGTACACAGAATCTAATATCTTCTCCTCTTGTGAGATCCACTTCTGCTTCGACTACCCCTTTATCTTTCCCTTTGCCTATCAGCAGCCATAAGTCTCTCTAGAATGTCTCTCTGTGCATTGTCAGTATCTCTCTGTGGAATGTCCGTTGGTCTAACAATATCACCACCACCACCTGTATTACCACTTCCTCTGTTTTGATTATCAGGTGGTGGGCGGCTGCTACTTACTTCCACCTTTTTGTCATTACCACCACGGTTGATATATGCAACGAGTTCGCTCAGTTGGTCGGTAATAACATTGAGGTTCTGCTGTGCTTGAGCACTAAAATCCAATAAATCATGGCGAGTAGAAGCCACTTGCTCTTCCAGAGATGTGACTTTAGCATTAAGCTCCTGGTGATTCTCCCTGACCACCCTCCGGACATCAACTACATCAAGAGCATTGGAGGCAATCTGAGTGCTCAACTGCTTGTGAGACGACTTAATATCCATCGACATGAGATTTATTTGATCATTTGAAT
>KV010002.1:56475-77565 GCA_001598015.1 Dorcoceras hygrometricum
CCAACAATATATGTGCGGAAATATGCTGATTGGTTTGTGAACAATGAACAATGCGCAACACAAAATAAATGCGTAAGTAAGAGATAGAGTCAAGAGTTTGTTTCTGGAAGTTCAGATATCAATATCCTACGTCTCCCCTTCTTCCTCCTCGGAAGGTAGCACTAAACGACTTTGATGAGAGTAGTCTTTCTACAATCACCCGATCCCGTAACCCACAGCTACGAGAACTCCTAGCGCTTTACAACACTTCACGCAGACTTCGCTGCTGGTTTTTACAATGCTTTGAACGTTTTACGAACTTCTTTTAATAGACAGTTCGGTACAGACTCTATCAATGAAAACACGTATCTAGAGACTGTAAATATCTTCTGGTTTCAACAAAGAACAACCAGAAGATTGACTCGAATGTTTTTCTAATGAAGATCAAACGATAAGTTCTTCGAGTCTGAGCTTTTTGAAGATATCAACGAAGTGAAAGCTCTGTATAGATTTTGGCAGCGTTACAGCAATAGATAATTAGAGAAGTATCTTCTTCAACACCACTGCTGGTATTTATAAGCTTCGACTGCAACGGTCATATTAATTCTCCAAAGGAAAATGAATCCCGTTTGAATTACTGCCAGAAAATAGTACACCGTAATTCCTGCTCCACTACAAGGTTTCGACTGGAAAAACGCTTGGAAGAATTCATCTGCTGATATGCATATGCGTTTTTTCATCTGCTGATTCCTTTAGCAATAAAACGATGTCGTGTCAACTTATTTAAGTGACGCCGTTTTGCTATCTTTGTAAAGCATCTACTGGTTAACAACATGTAGCTATCTGCTGAAATCTCTAAGGAACGCTTCTGCTGAATCAATCAAAACGCTGTCGTTCCAACTTAACCAAACTCTGTCGTTGCAACTTAATCAAACGCTGTCGTTGCAACTTTCAACAAATAGACTTAACCAACTGCTGATCTCTTCAAGAAAGCTTCTGCTGATTACTTCATCTGCTGATACGAAACTGTGCATTCCACGACGTCGTTCCAACTTATCAAAACGCTGTCGTTTACACTTCTTAGCAAAACACGCTGAAACTCAAATCGGTATCTACTGATCGAGACAACAACATCTGCTGATTGCTCTTCAATGAAGTATCTGCTGAATCTCTCTGAGTACAAAACAACCACTGAAAGCATACCAACTGCTGAATTACCACTTGAATACCCCAACTGCTGAATTCGCTACTGTAGATAAAAATACTCCTGCGACAACCGATTGTCCAATAGCAACTTGTCTTATTTTTGTTATCACCAAAACTTATAAATTTGTCCTAACATCCTGTCATATGTGTTGCACAGCCGCTGTCCAGGTACCACAAGTTTGATACATCAGCTGGTTCGTACCTGTTATCCTGCAATCATAAAACCAGCTTTTGGTACTCAATTTTACTTGGGTCCAGATCGGATTACCCCTTTCGGGACCCATACTTGAATTACTTTCACAGTTTTCCCAGTATGCGGATCCACAAAGGTCTGTGCATAATTGTGAGATCTATTGAGTTTTGATTTCATCTTCTGACCACTTAGATCTCTCCTCGGCTGAGTTTTTGTCCAACCAGATTTTGCCTTCCTCGAATTATGCCTCGGCTGGTTGGGAACAAAGAACTTGGAACCAGCTTTCGCTTTATCCTTGTCTAGCTTGTTCTTTAGCCAGCTGGGCTTGGAATTCACAGATCTTTGAAAACCGATACCAGCTTTGCCATTATCTCTCAACTTGGTAGAGTTCTGGTCATCAAATGTTATCGACTCAAAATAATCATATATCACGTTGGCTTTGACAAAGATCATCTTGTTGAACTTGTCATATGCCGGCTGTGATTGAGTACTTGTCTCTCCTTCACTGCATGCACTACTACTGAAACCCAAACCAGTTCTATCGTGCACTGATTTTTGGATTTCATGCAGCTTGTGGAGAGCTCGAGCCTATTGATTCCATGAGCTCATTTCTTTAGTTAATTTTTCAACTTCAGCGTTGTGCTCACTGGATTAATTTCCCAACAAATCATTCTCAACTGTCAACTTACTCAAATCAATCTTCAAGCTGTCAATATCCTCAAGCTCATCAGAACTTGATTCAATCGAACTACTTTTTAGACTTACGTTTTCAGCTTTAGCTTCCTCGAATGAATGAGAAAGCTTTCTGTACTCTTTGAACATGTCATTAAGTGCACTGACAAGGTCTTCTCGTGTAAATTCAACATTTGAGAAGTCAAATACCTCATCATCCGAAGTTTGATTAGCCATAAGATAGTGAACCTCCTCCTGTTCACTATCGCTTGATGAAGAACTGCTGGATGAGGATTCTGAATCAGTGTCCGCCCAGCTCTTGGTGCTTTCCTCAGCCACCAATACTTTATGATCATGCTTGCGGCTGGGGCTCTTGTCACCTCTTGTCCTCATCCGCCTATCCTTGGATCTCTCCTTGGATCTCTCAACAGCTCTCTCTTCTGTCTTGTCTTCTCGCTTCTATCGATCCTCCTTCTTGTCATCCCTCCTGTATCTATCATCTGATCTCTTGTCATCTCTGGATCTATCCTCCTTTATTGGCCTATTGCAATCAGCTGCAAAGTGCCCTGGACGATCACAGTTATAACATTTCATATCAGAAGCAACTTTATCAGATTTATAATTATTGTAAGGAGTAGAAGGGTTATAGGATCTTCTCAAGTATTTCCCAAACTTCTTAACGAAGAGGGACATGACGTCGTCGCTGAGTTGATCAGCTGTTTTGCTTGTGCTTGGAGAGCACTGTTCAGTAGTTGTGGCTGCCAGAGCTTTCGTTGGCTGGGATGTTGATGGTCCAGCTTCTGCTCTTGTCTCCAACTCGAATTCATAGGCTTTGAGATTGGCAAACAAGTCGTGCAACTCCAGCTTGTTCAAATCTTTGGATTCACGCATCGCATGGTCTTCACATCCCACTCTCTGGGTAATGCTCTCATCACCTTCAGCGCCAACTCTCTATTACTGTATTCTTTGCCCAAACTGTTTAGCTCAATCACCACGGCGCTGAACCTCTCATCAAACTCTGTCATTGTTTCTCCATCTTTCATTTTGATGGACTCAAACTTCTGCTGAGCCACCGTCAGCTTGTTCTCCTTCATCTCGTCACTACCCTCACAGATTTGAGTCAGCTTTTTCCAAATGTCTTTCGCTGTGGCGCAAGTTTTGATTTTACTGAACATGTTTTTGTCCTTGTCCAGCGTATTGTAAAGGATGTCCCTGGCCACATTGTCTATATTTGCTTTCTTTTTGTCATCACTTGTGTATTCATGTCTGGCCTTCTCAAGGAACTGAGGCTCGCCATTTGATATAGCAAAAGCTAGATTAGGCTTCATTATCTTCAGCGGCCCTTCAGTGAGGACCACCCACATTTCATCATCTAGAGCAGCCTGATGCGATTGCATGCGTATCTTCCAGTCGTCATAGTCTTCCCTTGAAAACAAAGGAAACTTTTAGTGAGAAGAAGACATATTGAGATATAAGATAGCGCACAAACAAGTACTGTTAAATACTGAGACACGTAGGCTCTGATACCAATTGATAGTCCCAAAATACGATCAATGTGGTTCGAAAAACAGTTGCAGGAGTTCAGAAGGGGGGGGGTTGAATGAACTCTTGGTATTTTCAAATTTTCGAAACCTTTTAAAACAGTTTTACAAGCACTGCTTAACTTAAGTCCGAGTTACCAGATTTAAGGATCTCAGTTTAATCAAATCTCTCGGCCAACAAAGTATGTGCGAAAAAAGGCCAATTGATTTGTGAACAGATAACTCAATGAATAAGTAAATGCGTAAATTAAAGAGCAAGAGTCAAGAATTTGTTTCTGGAAGTTCGGATATCAATATCCTACGTCTCCCCTTCTTCCTTTTCAGGAAGGTTTCACTAGAAGATTTGATGCGTGTAGTCCTTCTACAAACACCCGATCACCGAGCCTCGCTCCAGGTGAACTCCTAGCAACACCACAATCTAAAGCGCAGACGCAGCTGCTGGTTTTACAAGTGAATGAAATTTTAGAACGGCTTTTAAGGATCACGTTCGTTACAGACTCAATCGAATGATATAACAATGAAATACAACACTATTGAGACTGTAAAATCTTCTGGTTTCTAAAACGTAGAAATGCGATTCAACAGGTGAACCAGAAGATGACTCCAAGGTTTATCTTATGAAGATCAGCGGTTATGTTCTTCAAGTGTTTGAGCCTTTTGAGAATGCTACAATATGAGAATAGCTCGTAAAAATGGCAGCGTAACAGCAAGGTAATGAGAGCGAGAGCGTTCTTCAATCCAAACTTCTGCTATTTATAGTCTTCGATCTCAACGGTCATTAATTTCTTCAAAGGCAACAAAATCTCCTTTTGAATTTCTGTCAATTCGTACGCCGTAAATCCTGCTCCACCAAGAGGCAAGTCGCACAATGTCAGAGAAAATTTGGCGTCGTTCCATATTTGTGCAAACGTCGTAAACCGCTATCTGATATAGTGTACTATTTACCTAGAATAGTAATGATACTGTTCCTCAATTAACACACATGTACGATTCAATCTCCACCTTTGATTTCCTCTGGTATGAACGTTTGAATCGATTCATTATATGCGCAACCACTGATGACTTGAACCTCTGATAGGTATGCAACGGCTGATGGCTTCAATGCCTGAAAATTATGCACCAGCTGATTGCTTGGAATAACTTCCTTTTATAATGTATCGGCTGGTTGCAACGATTAAGAGAAGCAGCGACTGGATCAAGAGAATACTGTAGCCATCTGCTGATTTGAGTGCTTGTCTGCTGAATTACGTTGACTATTGAAGTAAAAAACTGTCTGCTGATATTTCACTGTAGCCATCTGCTGAATTAACAACGCAACCTCCAACGACTGATTTTTAGCGCTAGTCCAATACGCTGTCGTTTCAACTTATTTGAACGCTGTCGTTTTGCAATCCTTAACAAAACACGCTAACTCTCAAATGCTTGCGTCACTGAACCTAATACAACTTTTGATTTTCCCTTGAAGAATCTACCTGCTGGTTACCTCTGAAAAGTCCAAACGCTGAAAACAAACCAACGACTGATTGTTCCAATGGCTGTAGAATCTTCCATCTGCTGAATCCTCCGAATAGATCAACTGCTGAAAATCAACCCGTCGACTAAAAATGTTCTCTTGTAAAATTCACCGGCTGATTTTCCAGTAGCAACTAGACTTATTTTGTTATCACCAAAACTAATAAATTTTATCCTAACAAAGCGTCTCAGCAAAAGGAGTCCAACGCTACCACTCTCGCTCTCGACGGAGCTGTCTACCTCTGGCAATCGAAGAAGATAAGGTTTGGTGAACAGTAGCTAGGGTATCGCGACAGAATCGACAATCAGGAAATATTCTAAGTGTCGGGAACAATAATAGAGAACAAGACCTAGCTCCCTATTAAATCTAACTGCTGACAGAAACAGGAAACAGCTCCATCGACAACTTAAGCTATCGCAACTGATATCCCCGCTCACAAACCAGATCTTGCAACAGATCTCACTAAGCCAAAACAGCGATCGCTACTAACTCAAACGACGTCGCAGAGAACTACTGTCGCAACTGAACACGTCACCAGCTACTCACTGATGAATTACTAACCAACAACTGATAGCAACGCTACTACAGATCCCTCACCCAGCTGACGCTAACGCAACTCACAGCTGATCTTCTTCCCTAACCCAAAACGCTGTCGTTCCAACTAATCCAAACGACGACGTACAAGCACCCGCTACTGAAACACGCTAGCGCATTCGCTACTGCTCAGCGACTGCTGATCTCGCTACGACTGCTGAAACAACCACTCAGCGATAGCTGCTGATGTCACCACTGCTGAACGCCAACATTCAGCGATGACCTGCGCTAACTACTGAACAGCTTGCGCGAAAGAACTCAACTAACCAAACCTGTTCTAAGAACAAACAGAACCTGATTAATTAACTCAATTAATCTTATCAGCCTTCGGGTCTCACATCTATCCCCCACTAAAAAGGGATTTCGTCCTCGAAATCAATTAACTCCAAAACAAGAGTTCAAGATAACTGGGGAAAGAAACACAAGCAACCAACTACTGGAACAAAACAACATCTACTCAAACAGTTGCGGCCACGCACGCTGCTCAACGGCATCACAAAAACTGCTCAAAGACCAAAGCACAAAAAGCAACAGCTAGGAGCTACAACTCGACCAGCGCTATCCTACCTCGCCAAACATCACAGAAAGCTCTAACAAGCTTAAAGGCAGGATTTGAACTTACCCCAACAAGCTAGGAGCGAAATCCGACGCTTATGCCAACAGACTACACAAGGGAGATGTCTTCGCACACCTCACCAGATTCAAGCAAACGTGCGAAAACAATATCCAAACGAAGCGTCTCAGCAAGAGGAGTCCAACGCTACCACTATCGCTCTCGTCAGAGCTGTCTACCGTCGGCAATCGAAGAAGATAAGGTTCGGTGAACAGTAGCTAGGGTATCGCAACAGAATTGGCAATCGGGAAATATTCTAAGTGTCGGGAACAATAATAGAGAACAAGACCAAGCTCCCTATTAAATCTCACTGCTGACAGACACAGGAAACAGCTCCACCGACAACTTAAGCTATCGCAACTGATATTCCCGCTCACAAACCAGATCTTGCAACATATCTCACTAAGCCAAAACAACGATCGCTACTAACTCAAACAACGTCGCAGAGAACTACTGTCTCAACTGGACACGTCACCCGCTACTCACTGCTGAATTACTAACCAACAGCTGATAGCAACGCTACTACAGATCCCTCACCCAGCTGACGATAACGCAACTCACAGCTGATCTTCTTCGCTAACCCAAAACGCTGTCGTTCCAACTAATCCAAACGACGACGTACAAGCACCCGCTACTGAAACACGCTAGCGCACTCACTACTGCTCAGCAACTGTTGATCTCGCTACGACTGCTGAAACAACCACTCAGCGATAGCTGCTGACATCACCACTGCTGAACGCCAACATTCAGCGATGACCTGCGCTAACTACTGAACAGCTTCTGCGAAAGAACTCAACTAACCAAAGCTGTTCTAAGAACAAACCGAACCCGATTAATTAACAAAAATGTCAGGCCTCGTGCTCTACTCAGAGTTAAACCACGCAAACATAGCAGAAGCAATCAAAAAGTTGCTTAAAATTTTTGCTTTAGGCCTGACGGTTTAAAACATATAATTTAAAATACACAATACTCAAAGTAATCCCAGTATTTTACAAACACTAGGTACAACACTACAGTATTTTTACAAACACAAATACCAGTACTACAACAAATAACACAATCCCACAAGCACAGGGCATTCCCCGGCTAATAGTACTAGTACATATATGTTATACGCTAATCGGGACACTCTATCCACCTCCTGGGGCACCTCCAGCTGGGTGAAAGCCACGACCAGTAGTGAAACCTGGGAAACCTGGAAACAACACACAGGAAACAAACACCAGCCCCAAAGGGACCTCGGGGTCAAACCCCAGTACGGAGAGCAGCAATAAACAGCATAAGGAAGACACAGATAAATATGCACATGCTATGCAAGGGATCAAGGCTGCAACCGAAAGCAGGGAGCCAAAGGATGTCAACAACAGCTCAACAGCAACATCTGAACAAAGGAACAATCAGTTCGTGACCACGGGTATATTGAGCACATGGGAGCTACCCACTCATCTCCTGTACACCATACCAGATGCTAACAAACAGCTCCACCTGCTGTTGCTCACTCATGAGATGTGGAAGCTACCCACTCCGCTCATAGCAGCTAACAGACCCAGCAGGGAGAATGAGGTACGGGAGTTACCCGCTCAGCCTCCAAGGTATACGAGAACTACCCGCTCGTCCTTGAACATAGCATCCTGGTACTCACAATTCAATAGAACAGGCATAGCTAGCAAAACAGGGCTGGCAGCAATATGCGTGTATGCAATGCAACATCTGATATTATAACACAGGCACAAGTAATAACAGCACAGAGCACACACACAGCCAAGCATATAATCCATGCTCAATCCTAAGCTGTAAACAAGCTCACATCCGTACCTCAAGTCTTCTGAGCTATAATTACAACAAGCAGCTTGCCACAATGACGCAGATCCACCACCTTCTCAACGGCAACACAAAAACTGCTCAAAGACCAAAGCACAAAAAGCAACAGCCGGGAGCTACAACTCGACTAGCGTGCGTGTATGCAATGCAACATCTGATATTATAACACAGGCACAAGTAATAACAGCACAGAGCACACACACAGCCAAGCATATAATCCATGCTCAATCCTAAGCTGTAAACAAGCTCACATCCGTACCTCAAGTCTTCTGAGCTATAATTACAACAAGCAGCTTGCCACAATGACGCAGATCCACCACCTTCTCAACGGCAACACAAAAACTGCTCAAAGACCAAAGCACAAAAAGCAACAGCCGGGAGCTACAACTCGACTAGCGTTATCCTACCTCGCAAAACACCACAAAAAGCTCTAACAAGCTTAAAGGCATGATCTGAACTTACCCCAACAAGCTAGGAGCGAAATACGACGCTTATGCCAACAGACTACACAAGGGAGATGTCTTTGCACACCTCACCAGCTTCAAGCAAACGTGCGAAAACAATATCCAAACGAAGCGTCAACAACGGAATGGTTTTATTTCTCAACTGTTTCTCCTTCCTATCCAAGATCTGCAAGGGATACTCAACGTAACTCAAAGTCTGATCAAGCTCAACCTCGTCTGTTCTCAATACCTGAGACGGATCTGGCTCATACTTCCTCAACATGGAAATATGAAAGACATCATGTAGAGAAGACAATTCTGCTGGCAACAACAGCCGATAAGCTAAAGGGCCAATCCTCTCTAAGATCTCATAAGGACCAACATAACGAGGGGCTAACTTACCATTTAGACCAAATCGCATAACACTACGGAAAGGGGAAACCTTAAGGAAAACACGATCACCAACTTGAAACTCTAATGGCCTACGCCTCTTATTCGCATAGCTGGGTTGGCGATCTTGTGTAGCTTTCATACGTTGACGGATTAGATCCACATGATCTCTCATATTCTGCACAAACTCTAGAGAAGACAGCTGCTTCTCCCCCACTTCTTCCCAACACACAGGCGATCTGCACTTCCTGCCATACAACGCCTCAAACGGTGCCATGCCAATCGATACTTGATAGCTGTTATTATAGGAAAATTCCACCAAGGACAACGAATCCTGCCAGCTACCACTGAAGTCCATCACAACGGCTCTTAACATATCCTCCAAAATCTGGATAGTTCGCTCAGATTGGCCATCTGTCTGGGGGTGATACGCTGTACTCATAGCCAATCTAGTCCCTAGAGCTGCTTGCAAACTCTTCCAAACCTGGAAGTAAACCTCGGATCCCGATCTGAAACAATCTAAACAGGCACACCATGCAGACGTACTACAAAATATATGTACAGTTCCGCCATTTTCTTCAAAGAAAACGTCATACCATAGGGAATGAAGTGCGCAGACTTCGACAATCTGTCTACAACCACCCAAACAGCATCGCACCCTCTGCTGGAACGAGGCAGATGCGTTACAAAATCCATCGCTATGTGCTTCCAATTCCATTGGGGCACTTCCAGACTCTGCAATAGACCACCAGGTCTCATCCTTTCAGATTTTACTTGCTGACAATTCAGACATTTGGCCACAAAATCTGCAACGTCACTCTTCAATCCAGCCCACCAGAAATGAGGCTTCAGCGCTTGGTACATCTTCCTCACGCCAGGATGAACACTGTATCTAATGCAGTGCGCTTCTCTCAAAATCTGTTCCTTCAAGTCTATGAGATTTGGCACAACCAGCCGACCACGGAACCTCAAACAACCATCAGTCGAAACTGAATAGTCCTCAAGCTGTCCAGCTCTTACCTTCAGCTTTAGCTCATGGATGGAAGGATCTGTCCTTTGAGCAGCTCCAATGCTCACAACAACCTATGGCTCAACTTGAAAAGAAGAAACCACAACAAAATCCTCATCTGGGTAAAACCGCCAACCAGTAGTGCTAAGATGCTCACGGTCCTTAGAAGAATACAACGACGCAAGCATTTTTCCTTGAGCCTTTCTGCTCAATGCATCAGCAACTACATTCACTTTCCCAGGATGGTATTGGATCTCACACTCAAAATCCTTAAGCAGTTCCATCCATCTACGCTATCTCATATTCAAATCTGGATGCGAAAACAAATACTGAAGGCTCTTGTGGTCTGAATACACCACAAATTGCTCGCCATACAAATAATGACGCCATATCTTCAAAGCAAAGACTACAACTGCTAGCTCCAAATCGTGAACTGGGTATCGAGTCTCATGCGGTTTCAGCTGCCGTGAAGCATAAGCAATGACTCGACCATGCTTCATTAACACATAGCCCAATCCATTGAGCGAGGCATCTGAACACACCACGTAACCAACTGAACCAGACGGCAAGGCTAACACAGGCGCAGATGTTAACTTTTCCTTGAGCAACTGAAAACTGTTCTCACATTGCTCAGTCCAAACAAAATTCTTGTCCTTTTGGGTCAACTGTGCCATTGGCTTAGCTATGCTAGAAAATCCTTCGATAAAACGTCGATAATAGCCAGCCAGACCCAAGAAACTACGAACCTCCATCACATTCATGGGGCGTTCCCAACTGACAACAGCTTCTACCTTATTGGGATCAACCGAAATCCCATCTGCTGAAATAACGTGATCCAAAAACACAACACGATCCAGCCAAAACTCGCACTTAGAAAACTTAACGTACAGCTGCGAGTCTCTAAGCGTCTGAAGAACAACTCTCAAATGCTCCTTGTGCTCCAAAGGAGTCTTCGAATATACCAAGATGTCATCGATGAACACTATCACAAACTGATCGATGAACTCTCGAAAAACCCTATTCATCAAATCCATGAAAACTGCTGGGGCATTCGTCAAACCAAAAGGCATAACAATAAACTCGAAATGACCGTACCTCGTACGAAAAGCAGTCTTCGCAACATCTGAATCTCTTATCCTCAGCTGATGGTACCCTGAACGTAGATCGATTTTCGAATACACAGCTGAGCCTTGCAGCTGATCGAACAAGTCATCGATCCTAGGCAACGGGTACTTATTCTTAACAGTAGCTTTATTCAGCTGGTGGAAATCGATGCACATCCGCATTGTGCCATCCTTCTTCTTAACAAACAAGATAGGCGCTCCCAAAGGCGACATGCTAGGCCTAATAAAGCCTTTCTCCAGCAAATCATCCTGTTGCACCTTGAGCTCTCTCAACTCAACAGGCGCTAAGCGATACGGTACACGAGAAATCGGAGCTGTGCCAGGCACCAACTCAATGCTGAAGTCAATCTCCCTCCTTGGGGGAAAACCAGGAATCTCCTTCGGAAACACATCGGGAAAATGACGCGCCACTGGAACGTCACTAAGCTGCACACGCGAAGAAGAAGACGCGTCCATCGCATAAATCATAAAACCAGCGTTCTCTGCTGACAATAGGCTGAACATCTCCATCGCTGAGATCAACGGAATCTTCGACTGAGAATCGTGGCCATAGAAGTTCCACTTCTCGCCAAACTGAGGCCTAAAACCCACGATCCCATGGAAGAAATCCACGGAGGCCCTATAACTAGACAGAACGTCCATTCCTACGATACAGTCAAAATCCCACAACGTTACCCTAATCAGGTTCGCTACTAGAACGTTCTCTCCGAACCTAAGAATGCCGTCCAATACAACTTCTTGGGAGAGTAGGCTCGCGCCAGCGGGAGTTGCAACAGAAACAACATCACGCAACACAGTGGTACACAGACCACGCTCAATCACAAAAGAATCAGCAATAAACTAATGCGATGCACCGGTGTCAAACATCACACGCGCAGGATAATCGAAAACAAAACAAGTACCTGAAATCACCCCGCTCGGCGTGCCCTCCGCCTGCTCCCTAGTAATGGCATTCACTTGGTCTTGCTGGGGAAAAGCGATATGCTGCTGGGAAGACTGTCCGAAACGCGACGGACCATGCTGCTGAAACGGCCTATACTGAGTCTCTCCCAATCGCTACTGCTGCTGCTGCTGAAAACCACAACCCCTAGACGGTCCACCACGCCCCTGCGGTGGTGTTGCAGCTTGCTGAGATCCAGCTAATGGACACACTCTTGCAAAATGCCCATACTTCCCACAAACGTTTCATGATCCTTGCACCCCCGTACACTGCGCCGAAGGGTGCCTGCCACCACAAAATCCACAATACTCCACCTTGGAGCCACTGCTGCTAGAACTACCAGTACCAGAAGAACTAGAACCTCCTTTCTTCTTGAAATGGTGACTGTTGGGGATCCGGATCCGCCCCCCGGTCAGGCAGCGGAAGAACAAAAATTATAGACACCGGTAGGCGATCAATACGAATAACAGTTCTATATGCATCAACATACATAGGGTGTTTCAGGCGTGTTACCTCGCTGGCACTTGTGCCTGGCTCCAACCGGTGTTTCAAGAACCCGGCGCTTCTCGGTTGATTGCGGTAGTTACGTCAATCCGGTCCACGACCAGACTCGAGACTCCTTCGTCAGACTCCACTAGAAGTCCTGACGAGATCAGCACGATCGGATTCTCCACGAAAAACTAGGCCGGAACGCCTCTCCACCAACGCTCCGCACCTTTCCTCAGCTGGAAGGTAGCTAAGCTCAACTTGAGCTCATCATCGTACTGCACACGGTTGAATAGACCCATGATATGCTGCAACCAAGAGTCAGCATCCTCACTAGACTCATCCCCATTGAAAACCTGAGGACTCATCCGCTGGAACCTAGCCATCACCAGTTCCATGCAATCCACGCGGGCTGCCAACTCATCAACCTCTTCTTCAATCCGACTATCGCGTCTATGGGAAGGAAAACTACGATGATCCTCGTTCTGACCTACAGACTCATCCTGAAACTGTCCTCTACCTCTACCCCTACGTCTAGGCGGCATCTAATAAGACACTAAACAGGATAAGATCACACAGAACAGATACAGCAAAAAATAATATGCAGCACATAGATCACATAGTCAAGCACATGCAACACACAACACTGTGCCTAGACTCAAGTGTGATCAAACGAAATCGAGCTTATCCCAGCTATAGCTCTGATACCAAAAATGTCAGACTCGTGCACAACTCAGAGTTAAACCACGCAAAACATAGCGGAAGCAATAAAAAGTGGCTTAAAAATTTTCGCTTGGCCTGACGATTAAAACAGATAATTTAAAATAGCACAATACTTAAAATAATCCCAGTTTACATTATGAAATACGACAGACAGCAATTACAAGTACTAGTAACAATACAACAGCTGACAAAGCTACAGCTGAACAGGAACTAAAGCACAGGGCATTCCCCGGCTGACAGCACAGTACATAATAGGCTATACGCTAACTGGGACACTCTATCCACCACCTGGGGCACCACCAGCTGGATCAAAGCCACGCCCAACTGTGAATCCTGGAAAACCTGTACAACAAGCAGGCAACAACACAACAGCCCCAGAGGGACCTCGGGGTCAAACCCCAGTATGAGAGCAACAGGCACCACCAGCTGGATCAAAGCCACGCCCAACTGTGAATCCTGGAAAACCTGTACAACAAGCAGGCAACAACACAACAGCCCCAGAGGGACCTCGGGGTCAAACCCCAGTATGAGAGCAACAAATACAGCAAACAGAAAGCAGTAGATAAATATGCAGAAGCTATGCAGGAGATCGAAGTACAACCAAAAGCTGGAAGCCGAGGTATCTCAAAACAGCAACTCAAGAGCTGGATAACAACAATTCAACAGCTGGAGCAAAACAACTGAAAGACAGTAGTCACAGTGGCCACGGAATGTATATTGAGTATATGGGAGCTACCCACTCGTCTCACGTATACTGCACCAGATGCAACAATAGCTCAACCTGATGTTTCCCACTCATGAGGTGTGGGAGCTACCCACTCCGCCCATAGCAGCTAACATTCCCAACAGGGAGATGAGGGACGGGAGTTACCCGCGCGCCTCCAGCTTTAAGGTATACGGGAGTTACCCGCTCGTCCTTAAGCTCAGCATCCTAGTACACTCAGATTCGAATACAAGACATAGCTAACAAAACAGAGTCTGACAAAAGGATATGCATGTATGCAAATGAAACAACTGATATTATAACACATGCAAAATAATAACAGCAAAGAGCATACACAGCAAGGCATATAATCCACGCTCAACCCATAGCTGTAACAAAGCTCAACATCCATACCTTAACTTCTGAGTTATACTTAGCACATGCAGTTTGCAACAATGAAAGTCCTAGCAACGCAGATCCACCACCCCAAAAAGCTAGGATAGGATGCAAAATCCGACGCTTATGCTAACAGACTAGAGAAGGGAGATGTCTCTGCGATCCTCTTCCAACTCCTCCGCTGCCTACGAAAAGGGTATGAGATGAAATGCCTTAGCAAGAGGAGTCCAATTCTACCACTCTCGCTCTCTTCGGAGCTATGTACCGGCGGAAATTGAAACGAAGAAGATTACTGTGAACAGTAACTAGGGTATCGCGACAAGATAAGGTTCACGGGAAATATTTCTAAGTGTCGAGGAAACAATAATTGAACGCAAGGACCAGGTCCTTTATTTATAGTCACAACTGACTAACTAGGAAACAGATCCACCGACAACTTCAGCTATCACCGCTGATATCCCAACCAACAGCTGAATCTCTCCTCAGCTAAGTCCTATCGCTAAACAGCGATCAACTAAATCAAACGACGTCGTAAGAGTTACTGTCGCAACTGAACACGTCACCCGCTACTCACTGCTGAACAACTAACCAACAGCTGATCGCTCACTCAACAGCTGATCCCTCAATCAGCAGCTGGATACGCGTACAACCCAACAGCTGAATCCTAGCGTTAAATCAAAACGCTGTCGTTCCAACTAATCCAAACGACGACGTACTAACACCCGCAGCTGAAAAGACTCTAATCGCCGCTACAACTGGAAGCGATCATCCACTGCTGAATTCCACACTTAACCAATTCCGATGGCTATTCCAAGAACATCGACTCACAACTGGTCCGATCCCAATCAACATCTGAACATCTGAAAGTTCGGGTCTCACACCTCTATGCTGCCACTTCACCATGCCGTGAACACATGAATCCATAAGCTCGTGATACATGGAAACAGAAGTTCAACGGGCCCGGTATCCCGCAACTCCCCATCATAAATTTTTCACAAATCATTCAATTTCTCGGGTTTTGTCTTTTAAAAGAATAAGCCTTTATCATTCCATAAAACATTAATGACACATGCATTTCGTAAAATTATGCAAGTTTAAAGGCTTAACCCGTCAATGTATATTTAGTCATTTCCTTTAAAACATTTACGTACATAGAATACTACATATATGATTAAATATACATTCACGGGATTCTACATTTTCTACTTCGGTCAAGGACTGGTTCAGGAGCCTGACCCACTACTTCTAGACTTAACTTAAAATATAACTTAACCAATGACTTAAAAGTTCACCTTTAAATCCCCCACAAAACTCCACTTTTGACTAATTCAAAAATCAATTTTGACTTAAAATCAAAAGACTAATTTGGATTAATTTCAAAATCAATTTTGACAAAATTAAAATAAATTTTGACTTTAGAATCAATTTAATCAAATATTGACTTAAAAAATACAACTTAATCAATTTTGACTCAAATGCCCAAATTTTGACCAATTTAAAATCCAATAATCAATTTTAACTCAATTAAAAATCCAAAGGCTCCAATTTTGACTTAAAAGCTGAAAATAAACATCAAACCCAATAAAATTAAAAGTTTGACTCAATTTAAAACATTTGACCATTTTCTTTAAAATTGGATCTTTGACTTAAAATTAAAATAACCGGTCCATAATTAAAATAACTCGGACAAACTTTAAAATATTTTGACTCGACACTCGACGAACCGACCTGATCCAGTCATGACAATTTAAAAATCAGACATGCTAAAAATTATTTTCTAGGCATTAATTTAATCAATTTTAACTCAATTAAAAATCCAAAGGCTCCAATTTTGACTTAAAAGCTGAAAATAAACATCAAACCCAATAAAATTAAAAGTTTGACTCAATTTAAAACATTTGACCATTTTCTTTAAAATTGGATCTTTGACTTAAAATTAAAATAACCGGTCCATAATTAAAATAACTCGGACAAACTTTAAAATATTTTGACTCGACACTCGACGAACCGACCTGATCCAGTCATGACAATTTAAAAATCAGACATGCTAAAAATTATTTTCTAGGCATTAATTTGTCATGAAAATTACCAAAAATCTCATAAATCAAATAAAATCAAAAAAGGCTGGAAAACATCTTAAAATATTCTTAAAACATCAAATAAATTCATACACGAACCTTGGAAAACTCTAAGAATCGAAATATTAATTTTCACAAAAATGACCCGACGAGGCTCATTTCGAGCGACAAAACGGTAAAAATAATTAAAATTCATTTCTTAACCAAATCACCCCCTGTTTCAACCCACATCACTCTAACTCAATATAATATCCAATGAAATAAGCGAGACACAAAAACGATTCAGTACGTGACCAACCGTACGCCTGCAATCCTACTGCTTGCGTGCAGACTGCAACCAGGACATGTGCTAGCCATAAAATTCATAACTAATTCGTTCCTCGACCAAATCACTCGTCGTTTGGACCTACGTGACCCTAACTCAATGGGATATCTTAGGAATTCAACCTGGACCACACAGAGTGAATGGATTGACGTACATGACCCGAATAACACAAATATCGCGCACAGACGACAAGCCAGAATACGTGCTGATCATAAAATTCGTAACTAATTTATTCCTTGACCAAATCACTTCCCGTTCGGACCTACGTGATTCTAACTCGATGGACTAACTATATGAATAACCCTTGAACCAAAACCTAGCCCCATGAACAACCCATGACCGAATAATCACAAGAAACGAATGAAACACGTGTTGAAAATGATGATGCATGCATGGATAAAAAAAAAAATCATAGATCTAAATAAATCACATAATTTTCATGCATTGAACATTTAAAACAGCATACTATGGCTTAAATGATGAGAAAAGGAATCGATATTACATGCCTGGCTTGGAGAAAATTGAGATCTGCGAGTTACCGACGTAGAGGACGCGAAATCGGGACCGGACCGCCTTTGGATCACCAACAACTTTGAAATTTCGAACTTTAAGGGAGGAGTGGGATGTGTTGTTGAGTTAAGGAGGGAGTGGAGGCTATGACTAGGGTGGAAGTTGATTAGAGTTGTAATTGAAAAGAATGAATGTGCCAAAAATGTCCCCTAAGACTTAATTAAGGAAATAAAAAGGATTTTTACATGCTTACCCCTCCACTAATAGAAATATATATTAAAACTTCAAGCTTGGCTTGAAAATGGCTAATTTTTGTAATTAAAATCCCCTCAAATTTTGTGAGGCTCTCTGCTCACAATTAATCCTCTAATCTTAATCAGTGGGTTCTTAATTTAAACTAAACAAGTTTAATAAATCTAATCTGGTTCATACATAAGTTACTTAAATAAAAAAATTTCAACCAACAGAAACGTAAACCAGCAGAAGCAAAAAGGGTTCAGCTTGTATCGAAAATAGTATTCATTTATACGAATGCTTCATGGTCCATAGAGATTACAAACTAAGTTCACTAGTACACGCTTATGTCTTATATACAAAACCAGACTTAAGCAACCTAAGACCAACTGTCCAAACATCTAGACTATCAGCTGGTGTTTATTCTTCCTGCTGCTGATCCAGCGTCTAGGTAGTTATCTCTCGCTACCCGTGGTTGCTCCCCACTAGTTCTTTCTTCCTGCTGTCATGCACACATACAAAACAAAACAACAGCCGGATAAACTCCGGTGAGAATCATCTCAGTATAATTAGCAGGTATCATAATAACAGTAGAATACACAACAGTTTATCAACTGTAAAACAAATGCAAGGTAATGAAATGATTCTAGTTCCCTTCTTCGATCTCAGAATTGATTCCATATCAGTTCGACGCCATCAAGATTCATATCCGATCTTGACATGAATATTCATCTATCGAAACCATCTCCGGCTTCGAAAATCAGGCCAACTCAGTCCTGGGCATTAGAATCAATTCAATTCTATTCAATATGCAAACTCATGCAAATATAAAAGATCCATTACCTGTGATGGATCGACACATACACAACTCAAGTTCTAAATCAAGAACAATAATCAAACATGTATGTGATTTCAGCGGAATACTCAAGAAATATCATTCCTGAGTAATCTAATCCTGACTCTTCTATCTGATTATACCTTCGTTCCTCTGTTTTCAAAATGCTTCAGTTAATGTTCTTACGCTCTGTTCCTCACTTCCTGAGATACTTGCAGAATCAAAGTCCGATAGCTGTAGTCAAGATGTTCTCAGCATTTCGAATTCGCTCTTATTTATAGACAACGATCATTGTATTTCTGCAGCATTTCCAACGTGTTCAATTCGAGTTCCACGTGTCATGCTGAGTATTCAAACTGGATATACTCCCACCGATTCGAAAGTGGATAACGGTAAACAGATTCTTCAACTGCTGTTGATCTTCCTCAGTTGCTGTTCGAATATCATTCTCTTGTTCTTCAGTAGAAGCAACAACCAGCAGTAACAACCAGTCGCAACAAGAATTCAGTCGCAACACTTCGAAATTCAAAACGATGTCGTTATAATTAATCTCAACGACGTCGTAACGTATCCTCAGCTGGTATTACTTCGATTAAACGAAACCAGCAGCTGGTCGCTCTAATAATCCAACGAATGATTTCGCAACATTATTCGAAACGGCATCGTATCAAGATTTCATGTTTTATAATCAAAACGGTGTCGCATTATTCCCTCGACTGAGTAACCAGCAGATAAAAAATTCAAAACGATGTCGTTATAATTAATCTCAACGACGTCGTAACGTATCCTCAGCTGGTATTACTTCGATTAAACGAAACCAGCAGCTGGTCGCTCTAATAATCCAACGAATGATTTCGCAACATTATTCGAAACGGCATCGTATCAAGATTTCATGTTTTATAATCAAAACGGTGTCGCATTATTCCCTCGACTGAGTAACCAGCAGATAAAACAATCCATCGACTGATCACTAATGCATACAAAACGACATCGTAGCGAGATTCCTGTTTATAAGTCAAAACGATGTCACATTGCTCTCTCGGCTGGAACCATTCTCACCTCGACTGGTTTGCGTTTATTACCAAAACGACGACGTCGCACCTACGTCATCATCAACCAGCCGATACATCAATAACCAGCAGGTACATAAACCAGCAGATGCGTAAGGAACTCTTGCTGCTGATTCCTCGTATAGTAACCAACACGTGGCGCTTCTTATTGACCCTTGTATTCGCGCGTCTGCTTCCAGCTGTAACCAAGAATAACGCTTCAAGCTTCAACTGAATTTCAAAATTCAACCAGTCACGAGCTACAGTAACCTGCTGCTGATTTTATCAAATAGCTTCGCCTGGTTACTTCGTCTGGTTCTCACACCTTAGCGCTCACAGTTCCTTAATCACCCAACACTTCCAGAAGAAATCCGAGCTCATAATCAAACTTCATCAATTCTTAAATATCGGAATGCTAAACTAATCCTCTTCTTAATGATTCCAGGCATTACATTTCTCCCCCTCTAAGATTCGAGTTTGTCCTCGAACTCATCAACAGTTGCTATATATACATGGAACGTAAGGAGAAAATTGATTCTGATCAAGAGCTAACCTTATTGGAAGAGATATTGGAATCGTTGTTTCATGTCATCTTCCACCTCCCATGTTGCTTCTTCAACGCCATGTCTATTCCATTGAATCTTCACCAATGGAATAACCTTTGTTCGAAGTTGTTTTTCTTTTCGATCAAGAATCTGAATTGGTTGTTCAAAATAACTCAGAGTTTCATCCAACTCAGCTTCTTCAGCAGGAATAATATGAGAAACATCAGGGATATACTTTCTCAACATAGATACATGAAAAACGTCATGTATACCCGAAAGAGATGGAGGTAATTCCAGTCGATACGCAAGATCACCTATCTTCTCCAAAATTTCATAAGGACCAATGAATCTAGGAGACAATTTTCCTCGTTTACCAAATCTTATCGTGCCTCTAAACGGAGAAATTTTCAAAAATACTTTGTCCCCTGTTTCAAAACTCAAAGGCCTACGCCTGGTATTCGCATATTTCGTTTGTCTATGCTGTGCCGTTCGCATTCTCTGCTGAATCAACTTTACTTTTGCAGTCATCTCTCTAATCAACTTTGGTCCCAACTCAGGCACTTCTGAAACATCATCCCAGTATAATGGTGAACGACACTTCCTTCCATACAACGCTTCAAACGGAGCCATTTCAATGCTGGTTTGATAGCTGTTGTATGAAAATTCCACCAGTGGTAATGAATCTTGCCATGACATACCAAAATCTAGTACCACTGCTCTAAGCATATCTTCAAGTGTCTGAATTGTTCTTTCAGATTTCCCATCAGTTTGAGGATGATAAGCAGTGCTTAAATGTAGTTTTGTACCCAGCGCTTGCTGTAAACTACTCCAAAAATGAGAAGTAAATCTGGGATCTCTATCAGAGACAATCGATTTTGGTATTCCATGAAGTCTTACCACTTCACGAACATAAAGGTCTGCCATTTGATCATGCCGATAGGTCATTCGATTGGGAATAAAACACGCAGATTTTGTCAACCTATCGATAATCACCCAAATTGCATCACAACCTCGGGATATTTTGGCAATTTCGTTACAACGTCCATGGAAATATGATCCCATTTCCATTCAGGAACTGATAGACTCTGTAATAAACCAGCGGGTTTCTTTCTTTCCTCTTTCACCTGCTGACAATTCAAACACTTTGAAACAAATTCAGCCACATCAG
>KV010002.1:77896-90155 GCA_001598015.1 Dorcoceras hygrometricum
CTTCTTCAATTCAAGAAAACTATTCTCACATGCTTCTGACCAAACAAAGGGTGCATTTTTCTGTGTCAACTGAGTTATAGGCTTTGCAATACTTGAGAAATTCTGAATAAATCGATGATAATACCCTGCAAGACCCATAAAACTTCGAATTTCCGGTACAGATTTTGGTCTAGGCCAGTTGATTACTGCCTCTATCTTACTGGGATCAACTGAAATTCCAGCTCCAGAGATAATATGCCCAAGAAATACCACTTTTGGTAACCAAAACTCACATTTCGATAGTTTTGCATACAACTTCTCATTTCTCAAAGTCTGCAAAATTGTTCGAAGATGGCTTTCATGATCACTCAGATTCTTTGAATAGATTAAAATATCATCAATAAATACGATCACAAAATCATCAAGGTATTTTTGGAAGACTCGATTCATTAGACTCATGAACACTGCTGGTGCGTTAGTCAATCCAAAAGGCATAACCACGAACTCATAGTGACCGTATCCTGTTCGAAAGGCAGTCTTCGATATTTCTTCATCTCTTACTCGCAATTGATGATATCCCGATCTCAAATCGATCTTTGAATACACTGACGAACCCTGCAACTGATCAAATAAATCATCTATTCGTGGCAAAGGATATTTATTCTTTATCGTTGCCTTGTTCAGTTGCCGGTAATCAATACATAGCTTCATTGATCCATCTTTCTTACGTACTAATAATACTGGAGCACCCCAAGGAGAAACACTTGGTCTAATGTATCCCTTGGTGAGAAGATCTTCCAGCTGGTCTTTCAATTCCTTTAACTCAATTGGTGCCATTCGTTATGGTGCTTTGGATATTGGTTGCGTACCTGGCATCAATTCAATGTTGAAGTCTATCTCTTGCTATGGAGGTAATCCCGGGATCTCATCAGGAAAAACATCAGCAAACTCGCAAACCACTGGTATATCAACTAGATTCGGGCTACTTTTCTTCGTATCTATTGCATAAATCAGAAATCCCTCCGCTCCTTTCTGCAATAGATTATTCATTGTAATAGCAGAGACCAAAGGAATTCTGGCTCGTGATCCCTTACCATAGAATTTCCATTCATCAGTTTTCTCTGGTTAAGGTGTGTGATGCACCAGTATCAATTAAGACATAAGCTGGAAATTTGCACAAGTAGCAGTTAGCTGCAATAACATCATCTGGGGCTGCGTGTGCTTGCTCCTCGGTTAATGCAAACACTCTTGCTTGTTGCTTAGGAGGTTGGCTCACCGTCTGGCTTCCTCCTTGTCTACTTTGTTGTGGGTGTTGAGGTTGATACGAATGTACAAAGGAAGCTTGCCTTTCTGGCATGGTTCTTGATGCTTCCAAATTCTGTGAATTCCCAGAATTACGTTGAGGACATATTCTCGCGAAATGTCCAGGTTGATTGCAAATACGGCAGAGGCCAGACACTCCTCTACATTGTTCTGTGGCATGTCTCCCTCCACACTTGGTACAATAATCGCCAGCTTGTTGTCCAGTTTTCATTTGTTTAAAATCGCTCGAGCTTGAAGAACTGCTGGTTCCAGATCGTTTAAATTGTTTTCCTTTAAAGAAATTTTTCTTTTTCCCACTGCTGCTGCTTCCAGCATCAAAGCGATGGGGTGGTGGAATCTGTGGGTTCTCTGCTTCTTTGGCTGCTACTGGCACAAATTGTGCTCTTCGCTGCCTTAGTAATCCAGCTTCTGCTCCTTTTGCCCGGTTCAACGCATCAGCAAAAGTATTTGGTCTTCCAGTATTTACCAAGGTAAATACATCTGGATTCAATCCATTAATGAATTGATCCGCTTGTGCTTCATCACTCATAGCAACATGTGGCGCAAATTTCAGTAAACTTGTGAACTTGGCAACGTAATCCTCTATATTCAACTGCCCTTGTCGCAAGTTTGCAAATTCCGCTCCTTTATCCTTCCTATAAGAAACTGGGAAGAACCGTTGATAGAAATCTGTTCGGAATACTGCCCAAGTAATCACAGTACCCTGATTTTCAAGCGCTTTCTTTGTTGCCACCCACCAGCTTTTCCCAATACCATGTAACTGGTGTATAATCAGTTTCACCCGACGCTCATCAGTGTAATCAAGTGCTTCGAACAACTGCTCAATATCTTCCAACCAGTTTTCACAATCAATAGCACTTTCTGTTCCTGTCAACGTCAGTGGTTTAAACGACTGGAATCGTTTCAACAAAGTCTCCATTGGAGTAGCAGCTGCATTCAAAACCTCAGTAGAGGTACTACCCTGCTCTGTCTGCCGATTCGTGGTTCTTCGAGGAGGCATATCTAGGAATCAAACAGACGTGTTTATCATTTCTCATCAAGCAATAACAAATCAATCTCAGTCCCTCCTCTGATTAGCATACATCAATGTACTACTGCTCAAGAGATCGAGTGCTGATTCATACTTCACTCGATACATGCTATTAATCACTTCCAAAGCATGTAATTCTCATAATTCTTCGGTATATTCTTACCATTTATTCACAAGACTAATGTGATATAAATTCAAAAGCAGTAAGACATATACCACACAAGCATGCAATTCATAATCTAAGCAATCAGGAAGAACTCGATATACCCCACTCATCTAGTTCAATAATCTCACTGATGTAGTAACGCTCTGATACCACCTGTTGTGAGGCTCTCTGCTCACAATTAATCCTCTATCTTAATCAGTGGGTTCTTAATTTAAACTAAACAAGTTTAATAAATCTAATCTGGTTCATACATAAGTTACTTAAAAAAAAAAATTTCAACCAGCAGAAGCGTAAACCAGCAGAATCAAAAAGGGTTCATCTTGTATCGAAAATAGTATTCATTTATACGAATGCTTCATGGTCCATAGAGATTACAAACTTAGTTCACTAGTACACGCTTATGTCTTATATACAAAACCAGACTTAAGCAACCTAAGACCAATTGTCCAAACATCTAGACTATCAGCTGGTGTTTATTCTTCCTGCTGCTGATCCAGCGTCTAGGTAGTTATCTCTCGCTACCCGTGGTTGCTCCCCACTAGTTCTTTCTTCCTGTTGTCATGCACACATACAAAACAAAACAACAGCCGGATAAACTTCGGTGAGAATCATCTCAGTATAATCAGCAGGTATCATAATAACAGTAGAATACACAACAGTTTATCAACTGTAAAACAAATGCAAGGTAATGAAATGATTCTAGTTCCCTTCTTCGATCTCAGAATTGATTCCATATTAGTTCGATGCCATCAAGATTCGTATCCGATCTTGACATGAATATTCATCTATCGAAACCATCTCCGCTTCGAAAATCAGGCCAACTCAGTCCTGGGCATTAGAATCAATTCTATTCTATTCAATATGCAAACTCATGCAAATATAAAAGATCAATTAACTGTGATGGATCGACACATACACAACTCAAGTTCTAAATCAAGAACAATAATCAAACATGTATGTGATTTCAGCGGAATAATCAAGAAATATCATTCCTGAGTAATCTAATCCTGACTCTTCTGTCAGATTATACCTTCGTTCCTCTGTTTTCAAAATGTTTCAGTTAATGTTCTTACGCTCTGTTCCTCACTTCCTGCGATACTTGCAGAATCAAAGTCCGATAGCTGTAGTCAAGATGTTCTCAGCATTTCGAATTCACTCTTATTTATAGACAACGATCTCTGTATTTCTGTAGCATTTCCAACGTGTTCAATTCGAGTTCCACGTGTCATGCTGAGTATTCAAACAGGATATACTCCCACCGCTTCGAAAGTGGATAACGGTAAACATATTCTTCAACTGCTGTTGATCTTCCTCAGTTGCTGTTCGAATATCATTCTCTTGTTCTTCAGTAGAAGCAACAACCAGCAGTAACAACCAGTCGCAACAAGAATTCAGTTGCAACACTTCGAAATTCGAAACGATGTCGTTATAATTAATCTCAACGACGCCGTAACGTATCCTCAGCTGGTATTACTTCGATTAAACGAAACCAACAGCTGGTCGCTCTAATAATCCAACGACTGATTTCGCAACATTATTCGAAACGGCATCGTATCAAGATTTCCTGTTTTATAATCAAAACGGTGTCGCATTATTCCCTCGACTGAGTAACCAGCAGATACAACAATCCATCAACTGATCACTAATGCATACAAAACGACATCGTAGCGAGATTCCTGTTTATAAGTCAAAACGATGTCACATTGCTCTCTCGGCTGGAACCATTCTCACCTTGAATGGTTTGCGTTTATTACCAAAACGACGACGTCGCACCTACGTCATCATCAACCAGCCGATACATCAATAACCAGCAGGTACATAAACCAGCAGATGCGTAAGAAACTCTTGCTGCTGATTCCTCGTGTAGTAACCAACACGTGGCGCTTTCTTATTGACCCTTGTATTCGCGCGTCTGCTTCCAGCTGTAACCAAGAATAACGGTTCACGCTTCAACTGAATTTAAAATTCAACCAGTCGCGAGCTACAGTAACCTGCTGCTGATTTTATCAAATCGCTTCGCCTGGTTACTTCGTCTGGTTCTCACACCTTAGCGCGATTTAACGATACACAGTTCCTTAATCACCCAACACTTCCAGAAGATTTCCGAGCTCATAATCAAACTTCATCAATTCTTAAATATCGGAATGCTAAACTAATCCTCTTCTTAATGATTCCAGGCATTACAAATTTTAAAAAACCTTAAAAGCCAATAAAATAGCCCGTATAGGCGAAAAACGGGTTCCCCTCCAAAATAATCATAGAAACAGTATAGTCGAAAAACGGGTTCCCCTCCAAAATAATCATAAAAACATAAATTTTCAGAAATTGTTGCTTAAAAAATAATATATTTATTCTTAAAATCTAAGCTTAAAAATCTTAAATAATTTTCTTTCCGGTCGTCCCTAGTCTCGTCCACGCATCTGTAACTCAAACAGGCTGAAAAACAATACATGCACACCATGCAACATAAAATCATAATTAAATCACATAAAATGACATGTAAAATTTTTAAAATAATTTTCTCCCTAGTCATGCACTCATTCTCACATAATCTAGATTTCGGGGCATTACACTAAGTGTCGGGAAATATCGTTCGAATGGTCAAACTCTTCTATAAATACGACTTAAGTTCCCCAAATCTGATGAACAGTAACCACCGACATTTCTGGCTCAAAGCTGTTCCCAACTCAGATCTGAGTAACACTCCAGATCTGGACCATACGCTAAACAGATTTAGAACTCATCCAAACGACGTTGCACCAAGGACTGCTCGCTCACTAGGACACATCATCCCGCTAACCACATCTGAATCGCTAAATGACATCGCATCGTGTCCACCAAGACGTCATCAAAATGTCGCCGCATCGCACACAGATCTGACGCACACATACCAGTCAAATCTGAAATCCTGAACCGCATCGGTCTATCCCAAAACATGAACCGGGACTAGGAACCAAACCTGTCCACGTATCACTAACAACGCGCACATCTCAAATCGGGTTTCTCCCAAACGACGTCGCTTTGCTAACCTCTAATAAAATTCACTAGCGTGCCCAGAATAACGCGCGACCACCATATTTCACCACCGAATCTGAATACGATCAACCAGAGCTGACCAAAATTCAAATCTGATCATCTTCCGCAGAATTCTCCAACAATCCAGAGCTATTCGAAGACTTATACTGACCCGATTACTTCACCAAGCATACCAGCTCAAAATCTGGCTCATCCCATATCTGTTCAAGCCAAATCTGGTCTATGCTAAACCCGGTTAATAAACTCAATTAATCCAATAATATTTTGGGTCTCACATTTTCCACTCGATAAATAAGAACCAATTGGAAAATCCTATAGGGAGGGTTATTCAGTGCACTCTACATGGTGCAATTATTTGCATGCTTGGAAATCCCCATGTCCCCTATCAATCAAACATGGTACTCACATCGCAAATACTAGTCATTAGCTCAAGCGGCCTTTATCCTTCTTATAGGCGGCTGAATCGACTAGGAACGATTTAGAATACACTGTATTCCAAATATGAGTTTCATGATAGTCATATCATGGCCATCTCACATTCTTTCTACTATTTGTATATTCAAGGACTTTATCTATGTAGCAAGCAAGGGTATATATAGATAAAGATGTGCCAGACAAACAATTTCAAGTATCATTATAATAAAGATTGTCATACACAGAGTTATTACATGATCCCTCGACCAACACTTGGCTCGAAGGGCACCTAACTCTAACAGTTTAGAGATTGGTGACATCCCTGTTGTTCGAGAGTTCCCAGACGTCTTTCCAGATGAGATTCCTGAATTTTCTCCAAAACGAGAGATGGATTTCAGCATTGAGTTGGTTCCATGGATTGTCCAAATTTATAGAGCCCCTTATCGTTGGGCACCAGCTGAATTGAGAGAACTTAAGGAGCAGTTCCGAGATTTGTTAGAGAAGGGCCTTATTAGACCAAGTATGTGTTAGAATCGAAAACCGACTCACACAACACACATTATCTCTCACACAGCTTTAGACACCAAACCCTCAAGTTGCGTGTATTTTAAGAAGTTTTTGAAAATAACCAGCACGCAACACTAAACCGGATCGCGCATGGACTCTACCAGTAGCTCTACGAGCTGGTCTTGCACACATGCGATCTGGTTGATTTAAATCATGAGCTGCAATAGCTCAGTATTCTTGAAATGTTTGTGCATCGAGATACAGATTGAGTTATGAGATTAATCATGCGGAAACAACTCAAACTGAACTCTGAAAATCAAAAGCTAGTTAATGGTTTTAAACATATGCTGTTTTGAAATATGCAGTGCATGAATGTTAAATGCAGAAAGCTTGTAAATAAATACGCTGCAATTTGTTTATAGAAGTTCGGAACTGAATCTCCTACGTCTCCCCTTCTTCCGCAATGGGAAGGATCCACTAGAAGACTTTGATTATAGTAGCTCTCGCTGCAACCCGATCCGACAGCCCTCAGCTGCAAGAACTCCTAGCACCTATGCACACTAGCCCGTGTGTCTAACAATTACTTCTTTTATGCCTTAGTGAGAAAGGCTACAATCATTGTTTGTGTTTGTGATTCACTCACTAATCTATACAGCTCATATCTCGAAACTGTGAGTGAATCTGTGTGTGAGAATTTTATAGTGTAAGCTCACTCTCTTGGATGCTTTCTCACACAATGGGAAGTGATTCTGTCTAAGCTGATAACTCATTGTCTTCCCTAAACCGTGCATTCAAATATGAATAACTCATTGAAGCTCTTTCTTGTGCACTAGCTCACACCTGGGCACGAGACCATCTTGTACATCAGCGCCACCTAAGTGTAGAAGCTTTCCACTATGCATTGCTCTCTATTTTCTTTTATGCCTCACTGCACTTCTATTCAACACACTCTTTTCTGCTTGCTATCTGCTTGATATAAAGCCTCTTGTGCAATTATATCCGTTAGACACAAAGTTGTAGCCGTTGAAAAGGATTCTATAAAGTTCTAAAAAAATTGTACCTTGTGTCCTTTCTCATTAAATGTGTTGCATGCTTTGTTGACTTTAAGCATTCTGCTATTTAATGTGTTACAGCCATTTCTTACTTTGAGCATGTGAATTTGGTACCTAACATTTGACAAAACAACAAATCGGTTTGAACTCGCAATATAGTATTCTCAATGCTTGTGTTCAAATTGCTTTGCTCCGAGCTGGTCTGGTATGAGCTGGTTTATTCTCTGAGCTGGTTGCTCCTTCATTCGTTCTGCTCTTGATATGATCTGATCTGTTATGCTCTTTGTTCATATCTGCTCTAAGCTGCTCTAAACTGCTCGACTCACTGTTGATTCTATATTGAGTTGTTCTGTTCTGTTTGGCCCTGAGCTGGTCTATTCTGTTATCATCTAAGCTGGTCTGTTTCTTCACTATAGTGTTCTGCCTAGACTCCTCTTGCTCCAAGCTGGTGAACCAGCTTGGGTGTCTGCTGGACCAGCTTAGCGGTCTGCTGGTCAGATTGGATATTCTGCTGACCATCTTGGCTGTTCTGATTACGGTTCTGCTGGTCTTCTATTCTGAAACCAGCTTGCTCTTATCTTTGTACCAGCTTGCGTCCGATCTGGTTCAGTACACATCTTCTTTTCTAAACCAGTTTGCGACCTGCGCACTTTATTAAACTGTTAGAAACATAATAACAGGTTTTGTGTTCATCAAAATTCAGATGTGATCCATTTTACAGATCAACAGTATGTCACCTTGGGGAGCTCTGATCTTGTTTGTGAAGAATAAATACTGGTCGATGCGGATGTGCATTGATTTTAGGCAACTGAACAAAACTACAGTGAAGAACAAGTATCTGTTGCTGAGGATTGATGACATGTTTGATCAGTTGCAGGGATTAGCAGTGTACTCAATGATTGATTTGTGTTCCATTTATCATCAGTTGAGGATCCAGGATGAGGATATTTCAAAGACGACTTTTGGACCAAGTACGGGCAATATGAATTTCTGTTGATGCCTTTTGGATTGAAGAATCCCCTAATGTATTCATGGATCTGATGAACCGAGTTTTCAATGAGTACATTGACCGCTTTGTGATCGTCTTTATCGATGATATATTGATCTATTCGAGGACCAAGAGGGAGCACATGGAGCACTTGAGGTTGGTATTGCACACTTTGCAAGACTCACAGTTCTATGCCAAGTTCTCCAAGTGTGAATTTTGGCTAGATCGAGTAGTATTTTTGGGTCATGTTATCTCGTCTCAGGTATTTCCGTGTTTCCCAGTAAAGATGAGGCAGTCATCAACTGAGAGCAGCCCAATAATGTATTTTAGATTCGTAGTTTCTTGATTTTGGCTGACCATTATAGGCATTCCATTGAGGGATTTTCGATGATATCCTGGCCGATCATCTGACCCAGAAGGATAGGAGGTTTGTTTGGACGAATGAATGTGAGTCTAGCTTTCTGAAGTTGAAAGAGAAGTTGACTACTGCTCTTGTGTTGGCTTTACCCTCAGGATCGGGAGATTTTGTGGTGTGCTTCGATGCTTCTTTGAGTGGTTTGGGTTGCATTTTGATGCAGAACGGGCGAGTTATAGCTTATGGGTCTCGACAGTTGAAGCCTCACGAGAATAGATATTCCGTTCAGGACATATAGTTGGCTGTCATCGTGTTGGCTTTGAATATTTGGCACCACTACTTGTATGAGAGCAATTTGTGATCTTCACCGACCACAAGAGTTTGAAGTATATCTTCACCCAGTCCGATCTGAATGTTGGCATACAATGGCGGATCCGGATCCCGTTTCCCGGGGGCGCAACGGAAATCAAAAGTTGCCCTGAGAAACGTTCAATAAAATCAAAAATCAATAAACATTCATAGGGTGTTTATCGAATTGCTACCTTGCTGGCGTCTAGGCGCCTGGCTCCGACCAGTTTCACGAGGAAACCGGCACTTCTAACGGTAGGCGGCAGTAGATCGTCAATCAGGTCCATGACTGGAATCAATCTTCCTCCATCAATTGCACTAGAAGATTTGACGGATTTTAGCACGAACGGATTCTCCTCGTCGCGGTGATCGAAACAAGTCCGATCACGCGAAAAACCGGGCGACGGCGGCGGCGGCCGGCGAGCGGCGACGATGGGAGGTTGGCGGCGGCGTGAGGCGTGTGGGAGAGGGTGGGCGGATATGAGAGCTAGGTTGTATCTTGTGTGTGTCTCATGGTAGCCCTAGGTCTAATTAAATAAGTGATGGGCTTGAGCCGACCCAATGGACCTGGGGCGGGCCCAGTCCAATATACGAACATTCGATTCAACCGCATCATCGTGGCTTCATCATAACTCCGATCGACGATCAGATCGGACCGATCGACTCAGTTTCCAAAACTGACTATTATGATGCGAAAACAAATATACGAACATTCGATTCAACCGCATCATCGTGGCTTCATCATAACTCCGATCGACGATCAGATCGGACCGATCGACTCAGTTTCCAAAACTGACTATTATGATGCGAAAACAATTTTTCAGACCACCTAGACCAAAATGACAGTTATGCCCCTCAACTTTCGAAAATCGCAATTTGACCCCTGTTGACTTTTAGGAAGTCGCACTCCCTAAAATCCTCCTCCTATGCTCAACAAATTGAGCTCAGTTTCCGTGCTGGAATCATGAATCCAGTACTTGTGTGACCCTCAATGGTTCAGGGATACAGCTAGTGGTGGGCCCACAACAATTGTGGCTCAGAAATCACAATTTCGGACTTGCCCAACGGATCATGGTAAAGCGCCTAGCAACATCGTGCCATGATCCCCTAGGTATCACTGATAGTGCCTGCAAGAACCAGTTGGTCGTGGTTAGCGTACAGTACGGTCCTTTCAACACATATATCCCGATCAGATCAACGACCATTGGTAAATCGAGAGTCACTAGAGATCCGATAGCTATGCATACATCTTGGAGATCGAATAGTGACATCACGAGTGTAACTAGGTAAACCCATTTACCTAAAACACATCCAGTACTCTGGCCATAGATTTATACACTATTATCCCCTCAGATAGCATAGGAAATCCACGAATGAAGGCGAGCGGTGAATCCTCGACAACGAAGCATCGACTCCTACATGCATCGGGACCTCACCCAATCCCGCCGCCTAATGACCCCAAGGGAGTCGGCAAACGGGTCAAAGTTAGGCGCCTATCATGTAGAGTCTCAATGACGTTTCGAGTAGTGAGGACTAATCAGTACAACCAAGACCTCGGACTTATCCACTCGACAAATGGTAACCACTTGGAAAGTCCGAACGAGGGTAGTTCGATAGATCACCAGGTCACTATCCATCTGCATGCTCAGAACATCACAATGCTCCCTACCAATGAAACAGGGTACTTCACATCGCAGATGCTAGTCTCAATCTCAGGCGGCCTTATCCTCATTTTGACGGCCCAATCGACTAGGAACGAATTCAGAATGCACGGTGACTATTAGATGTGTTTCATGATAGCCATCATATCCACTATCACATCTAACATAAACTATGGTGCATTCTAGGTCTTTATCCAACACAATTGTTAACATCATATAACATAATGAAAATAAATAATGCCATAAAGAAATACGAATATCATATATAAAGATTGTCATATACAAGAGTCTATAAAACCCACACGCCACAAGTTGGCTAGTCTTTATATATGATATTCGCATTTACTTATGGCATTCTTTAATTTCATTGTGTTGTATGATGATTAACAATTGCATTGAGTAAAGACCTAGAATGCACTATAGTGTATGTTAGATGTGATAGTGGGTATGACGGCTATCATGAAACACATCTAATAGTCACTGTTTATTCTGAATTAGTTCCTAGTCGATTGGGCCGTAAAAATGAGGATAAGGCCGCCCAAGCTAGAGACTAGTATCTGCGATGCGAAGTACCATGTTTCATTGGTAGGGAACATTGTGATGTTCTGAGCATGCAGATAGATAGTGACCTGGTGATCTATCGAACTACCCTCGTTCGGACTTTCTAAGTGGTTACCATTTGTCGAGTGGATAAGTCCGATGTCTTGGTTGTACTGATTAGTCCTCACGACTCGAAACGACATTGAGGCTCTACATTATAGGCGCCTCACTTTGACCCGTTTTCCGACTCACTTGAGGTCGTTAGGCGGCGGGATTGGGTGAGTCCCAGATGCATGTAGGATTCGATGCATCATTGTCGAGGATTCACCGCTCGCAGACATGCGTGGATATCCTATGCTATCTGAGGGGATAATAGTGTATAAATCTCTGGCCAGAGTACTAGAAGTGTTTTAGGTAAATGGGTTTACCTAGTTACACTCGCGATGTCACTATTCGATCTCCAAGATGTATGCATAGCTATGGGATCTTTAGCGACTCTCGATTTACCAATGGTTGTTGATCTGATCGGGATATATGGATTGAAAGGACCGTACTGTACGCTAACCACGACCAACTGGTTCTTGCAGGCACTATCAGTGATACCTACGGGATCATGGGGTGATGTTGCTAGACGCTCTTACCATGATCCGATGGGCAAGTCCGGAATTGTGATTCCGGAGCCGCAATGGTTGTGGGCCCACGGCTAGCTGTATCCCTGAACCATTGAGGGTCACACAAGTACTGAATTCGAGATTCCCGCACGGATACTGAGCTCAATGTGTTGATCATGGGAAGAGGATTTTGGGGAGTGCGACTTCCTAAGAGTCAACAGGGGTCAAATCGTGATTTCCCGCTGTTGA
>KV010003.1:15969-43752 GCA_001598015.1 Dorcoceras hygrometricum
TTCTCGAGTTATGCGAACCGAAGGCGTCGACCGCTAGAGTTTGAGGTAGGCGATCGTGTGTTTCTCAAGATTTCTCCTTTCAAGAGCGTGATGAGATTCCGATTTAAAGGCAAATTGGCTCCTAGATTCGTTGGTCCCTATGAGATTATCGAGCGGATTGGACAATTGGCTTATAGACTGAGGCTGCCCGAGGAGTTAGCCGCGATGCATGACGTGTTTCATGTGTCAATGTTGAGAAAATATGAGCCGGATCCGTCCCATGTTTTGAGAACTGACGAAGTTGAGCTGGATTCTGCCTTAAATTATGTTGAATATCCGGTGCATATCTTGGATAGGAAGGAGAAACAACTGAGGAACAAGATTATTCCGTTGGTGATGGTCCAATGGAGTAAGCATGGCCGATAAGAAGCAACCTGGGAAGTTGAATTGCTGGATCACGGACCGATGATTTCCACCGGCTGATTGGCTGTGAGTGGTATAGAGGCTTGATTTGAATTGCCAGTTGATAGACTGGTCTAGCTATCCGAATTCTTGATAGCCCTCATGCATTCATAGCATCGATTTATAGCATGTTACATGTTTATCTGCTTTGATAGCTCTTCGTACTGAGGCTTGACCTCGTATTTGTTTCCTGCTTTGTCTTGTTGGGTCTGCGTGCCCATTTGCAGGAGCTTTAGGTAACCAAGCTGGGCAGAGTGGAAGTTCAGCTGGTCGATCCCCTCATCCCTGAGTCCCAGTTTACTTATGATATGTATTGAAACGGGGGATGCCTCGTGTTTTATTGTATTTTGGGGGATCTGTATTTTGAATTGTATTTTGGAATTGCCAGTTGATAGACTGGTCTAGCTATCCGAATTTCTTGATAGCCCTCATGCATTCATAGCATCGATTTATAGCATGTTACATGTTTATCTGCTTTGATAGCTCTTCGTACTGAGGCTTGACCTCGTATTTGTTTCCTGCTTTGTCTTGTTGGGTCTGCGTGCCCATTTGCAGGAGCTTTAGGTAACCAAGCTGGGCAGAGTGGAAGTTCAGCTGGTCGATCCCCTCATCCCTGAGTCCCAGTTTACTTATGATATGTATTGAAACGGGGGATGCCTCGTGTTTTATTGTATTTTGGGGGATCTGTATTTTGAATTGTATTTTGTGGTTACTTGTTGTCGGAGTTTGAGTTAACTTATATTTTGAGTATTGAATATTTTGACTGTATGATTTGAAGTTCAGGCCATGTTATTTCAAAAAAAAAAATAAAAATTTTAAGCTTCCGTGATTATGCGCTATTATGGTGTTAATCGTTAGTAATTAGCACGGAGCCTGACAGGCGGTTTAGAGATATTGACAGCACCTAGGCTGGTTTGCCCCCTGTGCGCGACCAGCGTGGTTGCAGACGTCGGGTTGGTCGCGTACGTAACTATTTTTGAGATTTATTTGTTCCAGAGTCAGGTACGTCGAGTTAGGCTTACGTGGGTCCAAGTTTGAGGTCATTTTGTTAAGCAAATTTTATATGATTTTTACGGTTTTGTCGCGCAGAATGGGTCTTTTCAAGGTATTTTCGGGAAAGTTGGGAATTTGAGTCTTAGGGGCTGCCAAAATTCGTGAATTGTTTATTTGATGTTTTAAGCTTGATTCCAGTTGATTTTAAGCATTTCTAGCATTTTTGTGATTTATGGAAATTTCGAAATTTAATTATGGTATAAAATCTCTAAAAATTATAAATTCAGTATGTTTGACTATTTTATGCCATTGTTGACTTTTATAAAATGTTTTATGAGCAGAAGGTTATGATTTAAGTAAATAAATTTTTTTGTGGAATTTTGAGGAATTATTTTGAGGCATGAATGAGGAATATAAAATTTTGAATGATGGGACTTGATTGTGGTTTTTCTATGACGGATATGGGGTCGGGAGATTCCACTTGCCATATCAAAATTTCGGGTCTAGGCTTCAGATAAGTACTGAAGTGCCTTTCCAACTGACGGATCTGGGCTCCAGATGAGTACTGGAGTGCCTTTCCAACCTAGTACTAGTGTTTATTAGCTTGATCAAGCGACTTGAGGTTGAGGGACCACAGTCGAGGAACGGAATTCACGAGGAAAAATGTTTTAGAAAATTTATTTTATGCATGCAAATGTTTTAACGTTACTGAGGATTTATATTGTTTATGCTTTTAAATTTACGAAAAGAAAATATTTTAAGTAGGACTATTTTATTTGCATGTGCATCTATTATTTATTATTCTTTATTCCTGTTTTGTACCTGTGGAGTCTTTAGACTCACTATGCTTATTGGATGTAGATGAGGCCGAGCTCGAGATCGAGGGGCAGGATTCCTGAGTGGGCGGCAGTCGAGCTTGGCACTTACCCAGCGACCTGCGTTTTTTCGCTTGAGTTTGACATTGATGTTTTGATCGGCTAGATACATTGTTTTTAAGTGTTTTATTTAGTTAGACAGAGTTTGATGACCTAGCATGATTTTAAATTACTGCGCAGATGTTAAAACCTTTATTTGTTAGGATGTTTCGAGTATTCATTTATATTTTTGTCTGGTTGTTACGCTTTATTTTAAAGTCATGCGTGAATTGGAGTTATTAGCTGTTTTAAAAAAAAAATTTATCCAGTCTTGTTCCGCATTAGAAATCCTTTTAAAATGATTGGTTTAACAGTAGTAGTTAGAGGGACGTTTCAGTTGGTATCAGAGCCAGGTTCTGGTTTGGGTTGTGCCTACAGCTGACTGCAGGAAGCTCAAGGAGTCTCGCCTCGAAGTCTGTAAGTGTTAGTGTTTGACTGCTTTATATAATAGCCGATTTCTTCCAGTTTATGTTTATTATGTGTATATCGATGTGAATATGTTTTGAGGTTATCTGTTGCATATATTATTTACTTTGAGGCATGTTGAGATTAAGTAGTGAAATTTGTTACAAACCCCAGATGCCTCCCAGACGACAAGTTACCCCGCCTCCACCACCACCGTTGATGTAACGACCGGACTTTTCTTAAAAGAAATCAAGAAATTTGGGGTTCGAATTGAAAGACCCAAAAATTTCAATCTTATCACACATAAAAGTCGTTACTAAAATTCTGGAGTAAATTGCGAATAAACACAATTCATGACTGTTGAAATACGAAATGAACGAAACAATGACGTGAGCGGAAGTAGAACCAAAATCTGGTAAACACTTTTCATGACAAATGAAGAAAATTAGCTGTAAGAGTGTAAAAAGACACGGAGCTAGAACACCAGCTGAACGTAATAACATACGTAAAAGTGATACAACATCTGATAGTAATACGAATGAACTTGCATATATCTTTACACCAGAAGTTCATACAGATTTATACAAAAAAATAAGGAACTAGAAATCTGTTAACATACAAAACTATAACTAAGGTTCTGTACAGAATTTCTACAAACCAACGAAACTAGAAATCTGATACTACAAAAACTACGACTAGAGTTTCTGTACAACGAAACAAGGTCTCAAAGGAACAATGAAATCTGATGTACGCGATAAACACATCATCCGATCAGCTACTCCCCATCCAGCTTCATACATCTCATTACCTGCACTCAATGAAAACTAGTGAGCCAAAGGCTCAGCAGGTAAAATCTGGAATAACGAAATCATGCAATAGAAGATGATACTGTAACTGAAATCTGAAAATCAATCAATGAAATCTGATGTACGCGATAAACACATCATCCGATCAGCTACTCCCCATCCAGCTTCATACATCTCATTACCTGCACTCAATGAAAACTAGTGAGCCAAAGGCTCAGCAGGTAAAATCTGGAATAACGAAATCATGCAATAGAAGATGATACTGTAACTGAAATCTGAATACATAACTGAAGTCTGAATACTCTTTAGAATGAACAAGCGCAATAACATATCTGAGAAATCTGATAGAAACTGAAAGCATAAAACATAATCAATTCTGAAATCATTTTCTTTAAACATCTATAGAGCTGTGATTAAAATCACACTTGCGCTCTTCTTTCATTTTCTGAAATTATGACAAAACTTTAAACATTTGGTCCAATTCGTTTGATTAAACTCCTGATATCAGTCTCTTAGAACTATGGCTCATGGTGAAGGGATATACAGATCCATCGACCTATACACCTGTTCCTTCCTCTGTTGAAAGGGCACACGGTTCGTCAGCCGCGCACTCACCCTTCCTCTGGGGATCCTCTTTGTTGTCATAACTTAAAACATTTTCTAAAACAACGTTCTGCTCTTTCTTTTCTTTCTTAAAATCTTTTTTCTTTCTCTCTTGTACGATTTACTGGTTTTCTATGTTCAATGATGTTTGGAACTTCAAATGATTTCTCTGTAAAACTTACGAGGATGAAAACTGAATAAAAGCTCTACTTGAATATGTCAATTAAATCGAATAATTCTTTCGAATGAAGAGGAAATGAATAAGGAATTTAAATCTATACTTTCTGTATCAATTGAAGAAGTATTGAAGACACGGAGGATGAAATCTGAATTAGACGTAAGAGTCTCAACAAAGAAGAAACAAATTCAGACTTTGGTTGGTCAACTCAGATTTCAACACAACTTAAACAAGTACTTTCTGTCGTTGAACAAAACCAACAGCTGAACAATATCCCAACAGCTGATGAAAAAAACCAACAGCTTAATATGAATTAATACATCAGCGGACAACAAACGAAGTCAACAGCTGGTCATGAACTATACAACAGCTGACAACAGCTGAACACATACGAAGGCAACAGCTCAATCATAAACAAGTGCAACAGCTGAACATGAAATAGTGCGACTGCTGATCGCAACTACTGAACGCAAACAATGCCACAGCTGAAATCTATACTTAGAATATTTTCAACAAAGAAATATTAGTCGTGGTATAAGAACCAGAATTCAGACTTAACCGTGTGGAAAAACATGAACTACAACGGTTTCCTTCGTCTGAAGAATTCAAAATATCTCAAGATATTTCTAGAAATAATCGAATAAGCTACTTGTAAGCTACTTCGATGGAATTTCTGAAGAAAACTCAAGAAACTACTGGATGAACATCACCAAACCATTTTCTAAAACATTTCTGGATCAAAATACAGTAAAACGCAACTTTCATAAAAACAGAGAATGAACTTTTCTTGTTTTGAAGAACAACCGAAGTTTTCTTCCATACTTTAAAATCTCATATAAACATGCAAACAGAACTGAATATATGCTTTCACTGAGTGAGCAAGAAATAGATTTTACTTGCCTGAATTCTTGAACACAAATCACGGTAGAAATCCAGCAAATCACCAACACTCCGATCTCCTCCTTCGAAAAGCTTTAAAAGACTTTTGCTCGGTTTCTTAGAGAGAGCACCGCTTTGAACTAATTTATTTTGAAGATAATGATGCATGAAGATGCTAACATCCTATATATATATGATTTGTAAATGCCTAGATAAGAAACGCATTTAAATCAATATGCCAAAATCTTCTAAAAGCGTACTCTGTTTTAAACCAAATGATGCATATGGAAACCGAAGGATTTTAGTTAAAACAAAGGATTTGATTGGCTTGCAGGAATTAACTAGACATCTACTGCAAATTGCATTCCTGACATCTGAAATCTTATTCAAACCGAAGGCTGATTAAAGTATAAAATCCAACGTCTGAATCTTTAACATAGTGTGACAACTGATATCACGAAAATCTGAAACTCAACTCAATATACAATGGAAGCTGAATTTACGTAAACATGAAATCTGAAATTAAGCTCTTAAATGATAAAAAGCTAAACAATACATATCTGAAATCTGAAACTCAATTGAATCATGAGTTGAATAGAATAGAATTGTAATCCCTCAAATCTCATAACTTTCTAATTTGTGGCCTCTAAAAATATCTGGGCATTACAATCTACCCCCCTTAAAAGAATTTCGTCCTCGAAATTTCTTACTTGAAGAGATCTGGGTAGCTGTTCTACATATCAGATTCACTTTCCCACCTAGTTTCTCTTTCAGTGTGATCTACCCACTGCATCTTAGGGATAGTTCTATTCCTTAACTTACGATTTTCTTTTGAAAGAATCTTTACTAAAACTTCTTCATAAACTAAGTCTAACGCTACTTAAATAGGTTCCTATCTGAGCATCGAATTCAACTATAAGAGACGCATCGCTGAAATGAAATCATACGCAACAAAGTGGAACAGTATTTGGAAACAAGAATCTTTACTAAAACTTCTTCATAAACTAAGTCTAACGCTACTTAAATAGGTTCCTATCTGAGCATCGAATTCAACTATAAGAGACGCATCGCTGAAATGAAATCATACGCAACAAAGTGGAACAGTATTTGGAAACAAAACAGATCTTTACTGTTCACCAACATATATATACAAACAGACGTGACTTTGAAACAGACGTAGTAAATGAAACGATGTCGTTTGCACAACAAACAGATGTATGAACAGTGCAACGACTGAATACATCGATACAAAGCAACAACTGATGGACAAAGTAACAGCTGATAATAAAACCAACAGCTGATGACTAAACAATACAACAACTGTTTACGAAACTGATGCAACAGCTGAAATGTAACTGCTGAATTTAAATATGAAATTCAATCGCTGACATAGAAAACAAAATCTGAATAAGAACTTGGTGTTGCAACATCAGACGACAGCTACGCTATCAGCTGTTGTCTATCAAACCAGACTTTATACTGATTCGACTAATAACCACCGATTACATAGCGTCAAGTTCCGACATTACCATCCACTAGAAGATGAACAATCATAAACATACGGGAATCAAACTCGAGCTCCTCACAGCAAAGTACTGGGTCTGACGAAACTCTTTCCTAAAAAATCCTGGAACAGATCTTTTAAGCCTTTCATTTTTCGTAGGGGAAATCTATACAGAGGCTTAAAAATTGGAACAGCTTCTGGTACCAAATCAATAGTAAACTCTAACTCATAGGGATCTGAACACAGTACTCTACTTCTATCTCTTCTAGGTTAACTATCAATTTCTTAACAAACCTATCTGATACAAAAAAAAATAAGTTGTACCAGAATCTAATAATGCTATTGTAAACATGTTGGCAACAAAATCTTACCCGTCGCTGCCAAGGTATCTGCTGGAGTTTCTTTAGCTGTCATTATATAAGCTCTACTAGTGATAAGTGGTCGCTTATGGGAACAATCTCTAGACATGTGGCCTGGCTTGCCACAAGTATAACACACCTTTTGGCCAAAAAGACACTGGCCTGTATGGTTTTTCTTACAAGTTGGACATGGAGGCCTAATCCCTGAATTAGGGACAACAGAGATAGGCTGAACAACTAATGGTCCTGTTCTTGAGACTCCTGCTGGTTATTATTCGGTTTCTTATTTTTCCTACGGTCCTTCTGTTGGAAAGCATGTCTTTTCAACTGTCTCTCTTCTTCGATTACTTTCCAGTCTTGTTCTTCCCGTAGGGCCTTATTCACAGCTGATCTATAATCTACGGGTTCTGCCAATGTAACATCATGCCTAATCATCGGCTTCAACCCATCAATGAAATGTTGTAGCTTAATATCTGCATTTGTCCCAATCAAAGGAACGAAATAACAACCTCTCTCAAATTTGCGGATATAATCCCGCATAGACATCTCTCCCTACTTAAGGGTTAAAAACTCACTCCGCAACTGTTGTCTTACATCCACCGTGAAGTATTGTTCATAGAACATTCTCTTAAATTCTTCCCAAGCAAGAATTTCCAAGTCTACTGTTAACTTGGCTCCTTCCCACCATATCATGGAATCTCCTTTCAGCATGTAAATCGCACACCGAGGTCTTTCTAGTTCGGTCAGCTGCAAATAGTCAAATCACCTCTATGGATTTGATCCAGCTTTCTGCTATAAGAGGATCAGTAGTGCCAGGAAATTCCTGAGCTCTCTGTCTTCTAAACCTCTTTTGTGGATCCTCACAGCTAAATATTCTTCCAGAGGTTTGACCATTCCCATTAGTGGTTTGGTCAACTAAGTGCTCTAACAACTGAGCCATGGTATTGAGAACGGGGTTCATTCCGTCATATTCACTATCTCCTTCTGTAAAACTCCTTCTTCCTCTACCTCGTCTTGACATATCTGTAAGGGTAGCCCAAATACACCATAATTCTATATGAGAGATTACTTTATGCTAGAACATGAATTAAAACTCACAAATTTAAAAGCGGCTGGAGAGAGCTGTTCAGACTGGAAGTGTTTTATCTCAAGGACCATGCTCTGATACCAACTGTAACGACCGGAATTTTCTTAAAAGAAATCAAGAAATTTGGGGTTCGAATTGAAAGACCCAAAAATTTCAATCTTATCACACATAAAAGTAGTTACAAAAATTCTGTACTAAATTGCGAATAAACACAATTCATGACTACGGAAATGCAAAATGAACGAAACAATGACGTGAGTGGAAGTAGAACCCAAATCTGGTAAACACTTTTCATGAAAAATGATGAAAATCAGCTGTAAGAGTGTAAAAAGACACGGAGCTAAAACACCAGCTGAACGTAATAACATACGTATAAGTGATACAACATCTGATAGTAATACGAATGAACTTGCATATATCATTACACCAGAAGTTCATACAGTTTTCTACAAAAAAATAAGGAACTAGAAATCTGTTAACATACAAAACTATAACTAAGGTTCTGTACAGAATTTCTACAAACAAACGAAACTAGAAATCTGGTACTACAAAAACTACGACTAGAGTTTCTGTACAACGAAACAAGGTCTGAAAGGAACAATGAAATTTGATGTCCGCGATAAACACATCATCTGATCAGCTACTCCCCATCCAGCTTCCTACATCTCATTACCTGCACTCAATGAAAACCAGTGAGCCAAAGGCTCAGCAGGTAAAATCTGGAATAACGAAATCATGCAATAGAAGCTGATACTGTAACTGAAATCTGAAATCTGAATACATAACTGAAGTCTGAATACTCTTTAGAATGAACAAGAGAAATAACATATCTGAGAAATCTGATAGAAACTGAAAGCATAAAACATAATCAATTCTGAAATCATTTTCTTTAAACAAATATAGAGATGTGATTAAAATCACACTTGCGCTCTTCTTTCATTTTCTGAAATTATGATAACACTTTAAACATTTGGTCCAATTCATTTGATTAAACTCCTGATATCAGTCTCTTAGCACTATGGCTCATGGTGAAGGGATATACAGATTCGTCGACCTATACACCTGATCCTTCCTCTGTTGAAAGGGCACACTGTTCGTCAGCCGCGCACTCACCCTTCCTCTGGGGACACTCTTTGTTGTCATAACTTAAAACATTTTCTAAAAAAACGTTCTGCTCTTTCTTTTCTTTCTTAAAACCTGTTTTCTTTCTCTCTTATACAATTTACTGGTTTTGTATGTTCAATGATGTTCTGGAACTTCAAAGTATTTCTCTGTAAAACTTGCGAAGATAAAAACTGAATAAAAGCTCTACTTGAATATGTCAATTAAATCGAATAATTCTTTCGAATGAAGAGGAAATGAATAAGGAATTCAAATCTATACTTTCTGTATCAATTGAAGAAGTATTGAAGACACGGAGGATGAAATCTGAATTAGACGTAAGAGTCTCAACAAAGAAGAAACAATTCAGATTTTGGTTGGTCAACTCAGATGTCAACGCAACTTAAACAAGGACTTTCAGTCGTTGAACAAAACCAACAGCTGAACAATATCCCAACAGTTGATGAACAAAACCAACAGCTGAATATGAATTAATACATTAGCGGACAACAAACGAAGTAAACAGCTGGTCATGAACTATACAACAGCTGACAACAGCTGAACACATACGAAGGAAACAGCTGAATCATAAACAAATGCAACAGCTGAACATGAAATAGTGCGACTGCTGATCGCAACTACTGAACGCAAACAATGCGACAGCTGAAATCTATACTTAGAATATTTTCAACAAAGAAATATCAGTCGTGGTATAAGAACCAGAATTCAGACTTAACCGTGTGGAAAACATGAACTACAACGGTTTCCTTCGTCTGAAGATTCAAAATATCTCAAGAAATTTCTGGAAATTATTGAATCAGCCACTTGTTAGCTACTTCGATGGAATTTCTGAAGAAAACTCAAGAAACTACTGGATGAACATCACCAAACCATTTCCTAAAATATTTCTGGATCAAAAATACAGTAAAACGCAACATTCATAAAAACAGAGCATGAAATTTTCTGGTTTTGAAGAACAACCGAAGTTTTCTTCCATACTTTAAAATCTCATATAAACATGCAAACAGAACTGAATATATGCTTTCACTGAGTGAGCAAGAAACAGATTTTACTTGCCTAAATTCTTGAACACAAATCACGGTAGAAATCCACAAATCACCAACACTCCGATCGCCTCCTTCGAAAAGCTTTAAAAGACTTTTGCTCGGTTTCTTAGAGAGAGCACCGCTTTGAACTAATTTATTTTGAAGATAATGATGCATGAAGTGACTAACATCCTATATATGATTTGTACATGCCTAGAGAAGAAACACATTTAAATCAATATGCCAAAATCTTCTAAAAGCGTACTCTGTTTTAAACCAAATGATGCATATGGAAACCGAACGATTTTAGTTAAAACAAAGGATTCGATTGGCTTGCACGAATTAACTAGACATCTACTGCAAATTGCATTCCTGACATCTGAAATCTTATTAAACCGAAGGCTGATTAATGTATAAAATCCAACGTCTGAATCTTTAACATAGTGTGACAACTGATATCACGAAAAGCTGAAACTCAACTCAATATAAAATGCAAGCTGAATTTACGTAAACATGAAATCTGAATTTTCGCTCTTAAATGATAAAAAGCTAAACAATACATATCTGAAACCTGAAACTCAATTGAATCATGAGTTGAATAGAATAGTATTGTAATCCCTCAAATCTCATAACTTTCTAATTTGTGGCCTCTAAAAATATCTGAGCATTACAATCTACCCCCTTAAAAGAATTTCGTCCTCGAAATTTCTTACTTGAAGTGATCTGGGTAGCTGTTCTACATATCAGATTCACTTTCCCACATAGTTTCTCTTTCAGTGTGATCTACCCACTGCATCTTAGGGATAGTTCTATTCCTTAACTTATGGTTTTCTTCTGAAGGAATCTTTACTAAAACTTCTTCATAAACTAAGTCTAACGCTACTTAAATAGGTTCCTATCTGAGCATCGAATTCAACTATAAGAGACGCATCGCTGAAATGAAATTAGACGCAACAAAGTGGAACAGTATTTGGAAACAAAATAGATCTTTACTGTTCACCAACATATATATACAAACAGACGTGACTCTGAAACAGAAGTAGTAAATGAAACGATGTCGTTTGCACAACAAACAGACGTATGAACAGTGCAACGACTAAATACATCGATACAAAGCAACAGCTGATGGACAAACTAACAGCTGATAATAAAACCAACAGCTGATGACTAAACAATAAAACAACTGTTTACGAAACTGATGCAACAGCTGAAATGTAACTGCTGAATTTAAATATGAAATTCAATCGCTGACATAGAAAACAAAATCTGAATAAGAACTTGGTGTTGCAACATCAGACGACAGCTACGCTATCAGCTGTTGTCTATCAAACCAGACTTTATACTGATTCGACTACAACCACCGATTACATAGCGTCAAGTTCCGACATTACCATCCACCAGAACATGAACAATCATAAACATACGGGAATCAAACTCGAACTCCTCACGGAGAAGTACTGGGTCTGACGAAACTCTTGCCTAACAAATCCTGGAACTGATCTTTTAATCCTTTCATTTTTCTTAGGGGCAATCTATACAGAGACTTAAAAATTGGAACAGCTTCTGGTACCAAATCAATAGTAAACTCTAACTCATAGGGATCTGAACATAGTACTCTACTTCTATTTTTTTTTTTTTTTAACTATCAATTTCTTAACAACCTATCTGATACAAAAGAATGAGTTGTACCAGAATCTAGCAATGCTATTGTAAACATGTTGGCAACAAAATCTTACCCGTCGCTGCCAAGGTATCTGCTGGAGTTTCTTCAGCTGTCATTATATAAGCTCTACTAGTGATAAGTGGTCGCTTCTGGGAACAATCTCTAGACATGTGGCCTGGCTTGCCACAGGTATAACACACCTTCTGGCCAAAAAGACACTGGCCTGTATGGTTTTTCTTACAATTCCTGAATTAGGGACAGCAGAGATAGGCTGAACAACTAATGGTCCTTTTTCTTGAGACTCCTGCTGGTTATTATTCGATTTCTTATTTTGCCTACGGTCCTTCTGTTTAAAAGCTTGTCTTTTCAACTGTCTCTCTTCTTCGATTGCTTTCCAGTCTTGTTCTGCCTATAGGGCATTATTCACAGCTGATCTATAATCTACGGGTTCTGCCAATGTAACATCATGCCTAATCATCGGCTTCAACCCATCAACGAAATGTTGTAGCTTAATATCTGCATTTGTCCCAATCAAAGGAACGAAATAACAACCTCTCTCAAATTTGCGGATATAATCCCGCATAGACATCTATCCCTACTTAAGGGTTAAAAACTCACTCCGCAACTGTTGTCTTACATCCACCGTGAATTATTGTTCAAAGAACACTCTCTTAAATTCTTCCCAAGTAATAATTTCCAAGTCTACTGTTAACTTGGCTCCTTCCCACCATATCATGGCCTCTCCTCTCAGCATGTAAATCGCACACCGAGGTCTTTCTAGTTCGGTCAGCTGCAGATAGTCAAAAATCACCTCTATGGATTTGATCCAGCTTTCTGATATAAGAGGATCAGTAGTGCCAGGAAATTCTTGAGGTCTCTGTCTTCTAAACTTCTCCTGTGGATCCTCAGGGCCAACTATTCTTCCTGAGGTTTGACCATTCCCATTAGTGGTTTGGTCAACTAAGCGCTCTAACAACTGAGCCATGGTATTGAGAACGGGGTTCATTCCGTCAGATTCACTATCTCCTTCTGTAAAACTCATTCTTCCTCTACCTCGTCTTGACATATCTGTAAGGGTAGCCCAAATCCACCACAATTATATATGAGAGATTACTTTATGCTAGAACATGAATTAAAACTCACAAATTTAGAGCGGCTGGAGAGAGCTGTTCAGACTGGAAGTGTGTTTATCTCAAGGACCATGCTCTGATACCAACTGTAACGACCGGACTTTTCTTAAAAGAAATCAAGAAATTTGGGGTTCGAATTGAAAGACCCAAAAATTTCAATCTTATCACACATAAAAGTCGTTACTAAAATTCTGGACTAAATTGCGAATAAACACAATTCATGACTGTTGAAATGAAAAATGAACGAAACAATGGCGTGAGCGAAAGTAGAACCAACATCTGGTAAACACTTTTCATGACAAATGAAGAAAATCAGCTGTAAGAGTGTAAAAAGACACGGATCTAAAACACCAGCTGAACGTAATAACATACGTAGAAGTGATACAACATCTGATAGTAATACGAATGAACTTTCATATATCTTTACACCAGAAGTTCATACAGATTTCTACAAAAAAATAAGGAACTAGAAATCTGTTAACATACAAAACTATAACTAAGGTTCTGTATAGAATTTCTTCAAACCAACGAAACTAGAAATATGATACTACAAAAACTATGACTAGAGTTTCTGTACAACGAAACAAGGTCTGAAAGGAACAGTGAAATCTCTTTCATATATACTTTTACACCAGAAGTTCATACAGATTTACTACAAAAAAATAAGGAACTAGAAATCTAGTTAACATACAAAACTATAACTAAGGTTCTGTATAGAATTTCTTCAAACCAACGAAACTAGAAATATGATACTACAAAAACTATGACTAGAGTTTCTGTACAACGAAACAAGGTCTGAAAGGAACAGTGAAATCTGATGTCCGCAATAAACACATCATCCGATCAGCTACTCCCCATCCAGCTTCCTACATCTCATTACCTGCACTCAATGAAAACTAGTGAGCCAAAGCTCAGCAGGTAAAATCTGTAATAACGAAATCATGCAATAGAAGCTGATAGTGTAACTGGAATCTGAAATCGTAATACATAACTGAAGTTTGAATACGCATTAGAATGAACAAGCGCAATAACATATATGACAAATCTGATAGAAACTGAAAGCATAAAACATAATCAATTCTGAAATCATTTTCTTAAAACATCTCTAGAGCTGTGATTAAAATCACACTTGCACTCTTCTTTCATTTTCTGAAATTATGACAACAATTTAAACATTTGGCCCAATTCGTTTGATCAAACTCCTAATATCAGTCTCTTAGCACTATGGCTCATGGTGAAGGGATATACAGATCCGTCGACCTATACACCCGATCCTTCCTCTGTTGAAAGGGCACACGGTACGTCATCCGCGCACTCACCCTTCCTCTGGCGACCCTATTTGTTGTCGTAACTTAAAACATTTTCTAAAACAACGTTCTGCTCTTTATTTTCTTTCTTAAAGTCTGTTTTCTTTCTCTCTTGTACGATTTACTGGTTTTCGATGTTCAATGATGTTCTGGAACTTCAAAGGATTTATCTGTAAAACTTGCGAAGATGAAGACTGAATAAAAGCTCTACTTGAATCTGTCAATTAAATCGAATAATTCTTTCGAATGAAGAGGAAATGAATAAGGAATTCAAATATATACTTTCTGTATCAATTGAAGAAGTATTGAAGACACAGATGATGAAATCTGAATTAGACGTAAGAGTCTCAACAAAGAAGAAACAATTCAGACTTTGGTTGGTCAATTCAGATGTCAACGCAACTTAAACAAGGACTTTCAGTCGTTGAACAAAACCAACAGCTGAACAATATCCCAACAGCTGATGAACAAAACCAACAGCTGAATATGAATTAATACATCAGCGGACAACAAACAAAGTCAACAGCTGGTCATGAACTATACAACAGATGAACACATACGAAGGCAACAGCTGAATCATAAAATTTCTGGAAATAATCGAATAAGCTACTTGTAAGCTACTTCGATGGAATTTCTGAAGAAAACTGAAGAAACTACTGGATGAACATCACCAAACCATTTTCTAAAATATTTCTGGATCAAAATACAGTAAAACGCAACTTTCATAAAAACAGAGCATGAAACTTTCTGGTTTTGAAGAACAACCGAAGTTTTCTTCCATACTTTAAAATCTCATATAAACATGCAAACAGAACTGAATATATGCTTTCACTGAGTGAGCAAGAAACAGAGTTTACTTGCCTGAATTATTGAACACAAATCACGGTAGAAAGCCAGCAAATCACCAACACTCCAATCTCCTCCTTCGAAAAGCTTTAAAAGACTTTTTCTCGGTTTCTTAGAGAGAGCCCAACTTTGAACTAATTTGTTTTGAAGATAATGATGCATGAAGAAGCTAACATCCTATATATATATGATTTGTAAATGCCTAGAGAAGAAACGCATTTAAATCAATATGCCAAAATCTTCTAAAAGCGTACTCTGTTTTAAACCAAATGATGCATATGGAAACCGAAGGATTTTAGTTCAAACAAAAGATTTGATTGGCTTGCAGGAATTAACTAGACATCTACTGCAAATTGCATTCCTGACATCTGAAATCTTATTCAAACCGAAGGCTGATTAACGTATAAAATCCAACGTCTGAATCTTTAACATAGTGTGACAACTGATATCACGAAAAGCTGAAACTCAACTCAATATAAAATGGAAGCTGAATTTACGTAAACATGAAATCTGAAATTTAGCTCTTAAATGATAAAAATCTAAACAATACATATCTGAAATCTGAAACTCAATTGAATCAAGAGTTGAATAGAATAGCATTGTAATCCCTCAAATCTCATAACTTTCTAATTAATTTGTGGCCTCTAAAAATATCTGGGCATTACAGTTGAGCTCCAGCGAGCAGGTTCTAGCTGGGCTTGCACAGATTTTGAGACAGAATGCCGGGACGTCACAGGCGGTCAGGACCGAGATGCCATATGAGAAGTTCCGTAATATGGGGCCACCGGAGTTTACCGCTACTACCGATCCATTCGTGGCTGAGGCATGGGTCAGGACTTAGAGACGATCTTCAGATACATGCGACTGGAGGATGCTGCCCGGGTCAGCTGCGCCATATTCCAGCTGAAGGATTACGCTGCCCTCAGGTGGGAAGGGGCAGAGAAGACGGTGGATGCGGACTCTTTGACTTGGGAGGAGCTCAAAAAGATCTTCTATGACAAGTACTTACGCCGGACGTACAAGCGAGACTGAAGAGGGAGTTTAGGAACCTCCGGTAGGGAGACATGTCTGTGGCAGAGTATGTGAAGAAGTTCGACAGGGGCTGCCACTTTTCGCCCCTCATCGCTGACGATCCAGCCGAAAAGCTACAGCATTTCTTGGACGATTTGAGCCCTGTTATTCGCCGGGATGTGCTGATGTCCGACCCTGCAGACTATGCCACTGCACTGAAGAGAGCTTTTAGATCTGATCAGACACTGAAGGATCTGCATGCTGAGGCGCAGAGAAAGAGGCCTTTCCAAGAACAGCATCATCAACCACAGTAGCCCAAGAGGCCTCTCACTGGGCCACCTAGACCTCCAGGCCAGGGTCAGTATCTAATCTTTTGAGAAGTTATCCCTTTTGCAATTATATTAATGGATGATCTTGTTAGGGACCACGAGACCAGCGGCAATGCCCGCTACTTATGGAAGACCCCAAGGACAACAGGCTCCAAGGCCTGTGGCTCAGACAGACAAACCCACATGCCCGACTTGTGGAGTAGACCTGTGACATTATTGAATAGGAGTGAACCTGATTTGTGTTCAGTATGATTAGTGTCCTTTGCATGTGTTATTTATGCTGCAGGTAGGGTAGTTGTATTAGGGGTAGCTACCAGGGCCTTATTTGATTCAGGGGCGACTCATTCTTTTATTTCTGAGGAGTTTGTGAGGCGTAAGAATGTTGACCAGGAGAGTTTTGTAGGAGGTTTATTGGTGACGATTCCGTCAGGAGAGGTGGTGTCTACGGCTAGTGTCGTCCGGGATTTAGAGTTGATACTGCAAGGCCGGACCTTCCGTGCCAATCTGATTGTGTTCCCGATTCCAGAGTTTGATATTATTCTCGGGATGGACTGTCTGGCAGAGAATCAGGCGATTGTTGATTTTCAGTGCAGAGTAGTGCATCTCAGACCTCCTGGAGAGGAAGCGTTGGATTTCGTGGCGGCACGGAGCATGAGGAAGCCGCGTATTATTTCATTCATGCAGGCGAGGAAGCTTATCGGCGACGGCTGCCCGTCATTCTTAGCCAGCATTACAGCGACTACGGCACAGGATGGACCTTCTATTGCTGATGTGGAGATTGTTAGGGAGTATGCCGACGTATTCCCCGAGGATGTTTCTGGGATCCCGCCAGATCGGGAAGTGGAGTTTTGTATTGAGTTTCTGCCTGGTACAGTGCAGATCTCTAAGGCACCGTATCATCTTGCACCTACTGAGATGAAGGAATTAAAGGAGCAAATTCAGGAACTGCTGGATAAGGGATTCATTCGCCCCAGTGTCTCTCCATGGGGTGCACCAGTTTTGTTTGTGAAGAAGAAGGATGGCAGCATGAGACTTTGTATCGACTACCGTGAGCTGAATTCGGTGACTATCAAGAACAAGTACCTGTTGCCAAGGGTGGAGGATCTATTTAATCAGTTGCAGGGTGATTCGATATTATCTATGATAGACCTTCGCTCTGGCTACCATAAGTTGAAAGTGAGGGAGGCAGATGTGCATAAGACGGACTTCAGGACTCTTTATGATCACTACGAGTTCTTGGTGATGCCCTTCGGGTTGACGAATGCACCAACGGTCTTCATGGATCTCATGAACCACGTATTTCAGCCGTATCTGGATCAGTTCATCATCGTATTCAATGACGATATTCTTATCTATTCTCGGAGCAGGGAGGAGCATAATCGACATCTGAGGACAGTACTTGGAGTCCTGAGGGAGTGCCAGTTATACGCAAAATTCAGCAAGTGTGAGTTCTGGCTAGAGTGGCGTTCCTTGGGCACATCATTTCCAGCAATGGAGTAGAGGTGGATCCGTCTAAGGTTGAGGCAGTCAGAGAATGGGCTGTACCGCGTAATGCATCGGAGATCCGTAGTTTCCTTGGTTTGGCAGGATATTATCGGAAGTTCATCAAGGGCTTTTCATCTTTTGCAGTGCCCTTGACTGCGTTGACTAAGAAGAATGCCAAATACATTTGGTGTAACGACCGGACTTTTCTTAAGGGAATTTTAGAAGTTTAGGGTTCAAATCGAAAGACCCAAAAGTTTCGATTCTAAATGATGAACCAGTCGTTATTAAATTTTCTGGGCTCAAGTGCAAATAAATTCAACACTTAAACAATAAGAGAAATCAGACGTGAACTATAAAAGGCGCGGAAGTACTACACATCTGAATAATAATAAAATACACGGAAAAGGGAGAGATCTGATGATACAATAAGTGAAAATTTTTGTAGGATAAAATTTATGGTTTTGGTGATAACAAAATAGAACAAGTTATATCTGGTGTTGTCAATAGGAAAGGAAAACCAGTCGACAGGATTGCTATTCAGATGCGAGAAACAGTATATCAAGACGCAAGCTTTTATAATAGAAACGACGGCGTTTTGAAGTAAATCTACCAGTCGCAGTGAACTGTGGTTAGTATCCAGTCGCAGTGAACAGTGGTTACTATCCAGTCGCAGTGAACAGTGGCTTATATCCAGTCGCAGTGAACAGTGAAGTATATAACCAGTCGAGAGTTTTACAAACGATGTCGTATGGTTAAGTTAAAACGACAGCGTTTTAGATAACCAGTCGCAGGATAGTATTGGCAATCCAGACACAAGATCTCAAATAGTAGCATGTGCAAACGACAGCGTTTTATTTAGTTAAAGCGACACCGTATTGAAACCAGACGCAAGCTACAGTGGTGCCATATCCAGACGAGAGCTACAGAGTTTTATTCAACCAGTCGTTGGATCATATGTATAACCAGGCGCTGGAAAATCACACGTGGAAAACCAGTCGACGCATACAAGTAATTTCCAGTCGCAACATTTGAAACCACGATTGAAGGAAATTAGATCTGGTTGTCAAAGTAATTTCAGGTGCAAGTTTAAATTGATTCAATTTGATCGTATACTCAATTGGAAAAGATCAATGGCCATAATAGAATCGTACAAATTGCCTTGAATTAAGGGGACAAGATTGGTACTATTTTTGGATGAATAGTACACATTGGCAGAGGTCGTTACAACGTGATTGCTCATATATGGAAATAATTCTCGTATCCCTGACTTAACGCAATTTACCTTGTAGTGGAGCAGGATTGACGGCGTACTACTGTCAGAAATTCAAAAAGGATTTGTTGCCTTATCTGGATTCATCGACCGTTGAATGAAGGATATAAATAGCAGACGCTTTGAATTGAAGAAGATCTCTCTCGCTATTGGTATTACTGAAACGCTGTCAAAATACGCTCAGAGCTATCTACTTATTGAAATATTCAAAAGCTCAAAGACTCGAAGAACCTAACAGTTGATCTTCATTGAAATACCTTCGAGTCAATCTTCTGGTTACATTGTTGTAATCGAGTTTCATTGTTGAAACCATAAGATTTTTACAGTCTCATATACGTGTATTCATTGTATATCTTTTGATTGAGTCTGTAACGAACTGTCTTAGTTAAGAAGTTCGAAAAACCAAACAAGTGTTGTAACCAGCAGTTGCATCTGCTTGGATTGTTTGTTGAGATAGCTAGGAGTCCATACAAGTGCTGCTTGTGTGGGTGGGTGTTTGCAGAAGTGCTGTAACCATCAAAGTCTTCTAGTGATATCTTTCGAGGAGGAAGAAGGGGAGACGTAGGACATTGAAGTCCGAACTTCCAGAAACAAATCTCTGATCCCTTATCTTTTACTTTACGAATTTACACATTATTTATTGCTTACTGTTCACAAACCAATCGGCCTTTTTCCGCACAAATATTGTTGGCCGAGAAGTTTGCATAAAACTGAGATCCAAACTTTTAAAAGAGTTTTGAAATAGAAAAATCGAAGGAGTTCATTCAAACCCCCCCCCCCTTCTGAACTCCTATTTACTTAGTGATCCTATTTCTGGGACCATCAAATTTCAACCATGAAGTCTGTACAGATTTCTACAAAATAATCGAACTAGAAATCTGTATTCAATACAAGATACTATACTAGGGTTTCTGTACAACAAAATCTGAAACAGAAAGGAGACATGAAATCTGGTGTCCACGATAAACACTTCCTTCCTTTTCTGTTCATTTCCCTCCAGCTCTTATTTGCTCATTACCTACACTCAATGAAAACTAGTGAGCCAAAGGCCCAGCAGGTAAAATCTGGGATATCGAAGGCATACAGATAAAAGCAAACGGTATCTGATACAAATGAGATCTGAGTATACTTAACAATAACTAAGAAAAGTATAAAACTGAGAAATTTGAATAATTACGAAAGCATGAAACATGAATCAGTTCTGAAAATAATTTCGAAGCATCTTTACACATACTGTAGAGATGTGATTAAAATCACACATACGCTCTTTATTTCTTTTCTGAAACTAAGACAAAGACACTTGTTCATTTGGTCCAATTCGCTTTATCAAACTTCTGATATCAGTATTAGCATAAAGCTCATGGTTGAAGGGGTATAAAGATCCGTCAATCCGTAATCCTGATACTTCCTATTTGAAAGGGCACGCGGTTCATCAGCCGCGCACTCACCCTTCCTCTGGGGACCATTTGTTGCCAAAGTCATAACTTAAAACTTTCATAAACATAATCTTTATGCTCTTTCTTTTCTTTTGTAAATCTGTTTTCCTTTCCTCTTAGTACCATTTACTGGTTTTTGTTTGTTAAATGATGTTCTGGAACTGTATAAGGATTCTCTGAAATGCTTGCAAAGATGAAAACTGAATAAAATTACTACTTGAATCTGTCAATTGAATCGGATAATTCTTTCGAATTGAAGAGGAAATGGATAAGGAATCTGACTCTGGAATTTCTGTATCAATTGAAGACGTATTGAAGGAATAAAGGATGAAATCTGAATTAGACGTAAGTGTCTCAACAAAGAAGAAACGAATCAGATGTCTTGGTCTACACCAGACGTCAACGCAAGTCAACACAACTTATGAAGAATTTCAGATGTTGAACAAACCAACAACTGAACACAACTGCAACTACTGATTTAACGCAACTGCTGAACATGAAATAGTGCGACTGCTGATCACAACTACTGAACGCTAACCATGCGACAGCTGAAATCTATACTTAGAATATTTTCACCCAAGAAATATCAGTCGCGGTATAAGAACCAGATTTCGGACTTAACCGTATAAATGAAACGATGGTTTCCTTCGTCTAAAGAATTCAAAATATCTCAAGAAATTTCTGGAAATAATCGAATAAGCTACTTGTAAGCTGCTTCGATGGAATTTCTAAAGAAAACTCAAGAAACTACTGGATGAACATCACCAAACCATTTTCTAAAACATTTCTTGATCAAAATACAGTAAATACGTACCTTTGTGAAAACAGAGCATGAAGATACTTTTATTTGAAGAACAGCCGTAACAAAACTTCAAATCCTTAAAACTCACACAAACATGCATACAGAACTGCATATATGCTTTCATGAGTGAGCAAGAAACAGAGTTTACTTGCCTGAATTATGCAACACAAACACAGCTGAAGTTCAGCAAATCACCTGCACTCCGTTCGTCTCCTTCAAAAGTTTTAAGAGGATTTTGCTCGGTTTCCTTATGAAAGAGCACCGCTTACTATGATTTGTTTTGAAAGTAATGATGCATGAAGCAGCTTATGATTCTATTTATATGATTTAAATGCCTAAGGAAGGAAAACACGTTATCAATATGTCAAATTCCCCTAAAAGCGTACTCTGTTTTTCAAAGTAAAATCCGATGCAATAAAAACCAAGACATTTTAGTTAAAACGAAGGATCCGATTGGTTTGCAATTAACCTACTAAACAACTGCCCTACTAAACAACTGCTGAATTTATGTTCTAAACATCTGGAAGTATATGCATTGCAATGAAATCTGAATAAAGCATGAAGCTAACTTCTGAATGTCGATTTAATGAAGTCTGAAACTTACGAAATCATGAAATCTGAAATTTAGCTTTTCAAGGCTTAAAACTAAACAGTACAAATCTGAAACTTGAAATTCAACCGAATTAAGAGTTGAAGAAAATAGCATATCAATTTAATCCCTCAAATCTCATAACTTATTAATTGTGGCTAGAAAAGATCTGGTCACTATAATCTACCCCCCTTAAAAGAATTTCGTCCTCGAAATTACTTACTTGAAGAGGTCTAGATAACTTCTCTGCATATCAGATTCAACATCCCATGTTGCTTCTCTTTCTGAGTGATTTTTCCATTGAATTCTAATCATTGGAATAGTTCTGTTTCTTAACTTACGATTTTCTTTCGCTAAAATCTTCTCTGGAATCTCTTCGTAAGTAAAGTCTGATGCTAAATGAATGGGTTCATATCTGAGTACATGCGAAGGGTTCGCAATGTATTTTCTAAGCGCTGATATGTGGAACACATTGTGAACAGTAGACATCTCTGGAGGTAACGCTAAACGATACGCTAAAGTCCCGATTCGTTCTAAGATCTGAAATGGCCCAATAAATCTGCGACTTAGCTTTCCCTTTCTACCAAATCTGATAACACCCTTCATTGGTGATATCTTCAAGAACACATGATCTCCTACTTCAAAATTCAGATCTCTGCGATGACTATCTGCATAGCTTTTCTGCCTACTCTGAGCAGTTTTCATTCGATCACGAATTCTTTTAATTGCTTCAGCTGTTTTCTCAACAATATCAGGTCCTATATCCGTTCTTTCACCTATATCATCCCAAAGAATCGGCGAACTACATTTTCTGCCATACAAAGCTTCGTATGGTGCCATTTCTATTTAAGCTTGGTAACTATTGTTATAGGTGAATTCAATTAATGGCAATTTAAAATCCCAACTATCTGAAAAGTCAAGAACACTGGCTCGTACCAAATCTTCCAGTATTTGGATAACTCTTTCTGATTGTCCATCTGTTTGAGGATGGAACGCTGTATTGAAAGTTAATTTAGTTCCTAAGGCTTGGTGTAAGCTTTTCCAGAATCTCGAAGTAAACCTGGGATCTCTATCTGATACTATAGAACTTGGAATTCCGTGAAGTCTGACTATTTCTTTGATGTACAACTCTTATTCAAATCATAAGTTGTTTTAACCGGTAGGAAAAATGTGCAGACTTAGTTAATCTATCAATGATAACCCAAATTGCATTGTATCCAAGTGCTGTTTTGGGTAATCCTACAACGAAATCCATCGCTATATTGTCCCATTACCATACGGGTATATGAAGTGGTTTCAACATTCCAGCAGGTCTCTGGTGTTTTGCTTTAACTTTCTGACATGTTAAACATTCAGCGACGAATCTACAGATGTCACGCTTCATCCCTGGCCACCAAAATAGAGCTTACAAATCCTTAAACATCTTTGTTCCTCCTGGGTGAATTGAATACGGTGAGTTATGGGCTTCATTCATAATTTCATTGCGGAAATTATCTGTGCGGGGTATCCACAACCGACCTTGGTATTTCACAATTCCTTTATCCACTGTATACAGATTTGTTCCCCTATCTTCATCTTGTTTCTTCCATTTCTGAAGCTGATCATATTTCGCTTGACCCTCTCGAATCCGATCTTTCAAAGTTGATTGTATTGTAAGAACTGATAACTTAGTAGCATTCTCCTTCTTAAAAATTCCCAGTTCAAATCTGTTGGTCTCTAACGCTAGAGGAATCTGAATTGAAATCTGAGCTAAACCCACATTTCTTCTACTTATCGCATCTGCTACTATGTTAGCTTTACCGGGGTGATAGCTGATTACACAATCGTAATCTTTAACCAGCTCGAGCCATCTTCTTTGCCTCATATTCAGCTCTTTCTGAGTTAAGAAATATTTAAGGCTTTTATGGTCTGTAAAAATTTCGCATTTTTCTCCATATAAATAGTGTCTCCAAAATCTTTAATGCGAAAACAACTGCTGCTAATTCGAGATCGTGAGTAGGATAATTTTTCTCATGAACTTTTAGTTGTCTAGACGCGTACGCGATCACCTTGTTATCTTTCATCAAAAAATCTCCCAGTCTTATCTTCGATGCATCCGTATAAACCACAAAATTACCTTTCTCCGATGGCAACGTTAGAACATGGGCTTTGATTAACGCAAGTTTTAATTTCTCAAAGCTGGACTGGCATTCTAAAGTCCAATCATACTTAACATTTTTCTTAGTCAAAGCTGTTAATGGAACAGCGATCTTCGAAAATCCCTCTATAAATCTGCGATAATAACCTGCAAGTCTTAAGAAACTTCGGATTTCTGTTACACTCTTAGGTACAGGCCAATCTCGTACAGATTCTACCTTTGCCGGATCTACTTCTATTCCATCCTTTGAAATAATATGACCCAAGAATACAAATTTTTCGATCCAGAACTCACATTTGCTAAATTAGAAAATAAATATTTATTTCTTAAAATCCGTAAGATTTCTCTAAGGTGTTATTCGTGTTCACCTATGTTCTTAGAGTAGATAAGTATATCGTCTATAAAACTATTACAAATTTGTCTAAGAAAGGTTGAAATACCCGATTCATTAAATCCATAAAAACTGATGGCGCATTAGTCAATCCAAATGGCATAACTAAAAATTCATAATGGCCATATCTTGTTCTAAAGGCTGTTTTGTACACATCTGCTTCCTTAACTCGTAATTGGTGATATCCAGACCTTAAATCGATCTTTGAGAACATAGCAGCTCCACGAAGATGATCGAATAAATCGTTGATCCTAGGGAGAGGATACTTATTCTTAATTGTTAACTTATTAAATTCTCTATAATCGATACACAAACGCATACTCCCATCTTTCTTCTTTACGAACAGTACTGGAGCACCACATGGTGAGGTACTGGGTCAAATGAATCCCCTATCCAATAGATCTTGGATCTGGTCTTTTAGTTCCTTCATTTCCTTAGGAGCGAGTCTGTAAGGTGGCTTAGAAACTGGGGCAGCTTCTGGCACTAATCAATAGTGAATTCTAATTCCCGACTCGGAGGAAAACCTGTAATATCTTTGGGAAGATATCTGGAAACTCCCTCACGACATGTACATATTCCAAATTAATTTTCTTTTCAGGTTCTAATAATAAGGCACTTACTAAAAACCTGACATCCGTTTCTTAGACACTTCTGGGCTTTCAATGCTGATATTGTTTTTGAGGTACCCCTAAACTTATCAGCTTTGAACAAAAATGATGTCCACCAGGTAATTCAATTTGAACAGACCTCTGCTTAAAGTCGATAACAGCTGCGTAATTGGTTAACCAATCTATTCCCAATATGAATCAAACTCAAGCATCGGCAATACTATCAAATCTGCATAGACAATATTTCCTTGCAACTTAAGTTCTATATTTCGGATAACACGATTGGTTATTATATTATCTCCCGTAGGAATCTGAACACAATATCCTAATTCCACTTCTTCTGGTTTAATAGACAATTTCTTAGAAAATTTATCTGATACGAATGAATGAGTTGCATCAGAATCTAATAGGGCTATTTTAGACATGTTAGCGACAGAGATCTTACCCGTTACCACTGTGGTATCTGCCGGAGCTTCTTCAGCTGTCATCACATAGGCCCTGCTTGTAATGAGTTGTTGTTGTTTCTGGGGGCAGTTCCTATACATGTGGCCTGGCTTGCCACATGTATAACAGACCTTCTGTCCAAAAAGACACTGTTCCGCATGATTTTTCTTGCAGGCAGGACATGGAGGCCTATTCCCAGAATTTGGAACAGCAGATATTGGTAGAGCAGCAATTGGCCCTTTTCCTTGAGGCCCTTGCTGATTACTGTTCTGTTTCTTGAACTTCCTTCAATCATTTTGCTGGAAAGCCTGCCTCTTCAATTGTCTCTCATCATCAATTGCCTTCCAGTCTTGTTTCGCCTGCAGAGCTTTATTTACAGCTGCTCTGTAATCCACGGGTTCTGCCAACCTAACATCATGTTTGATCATGGGCTTCAATCCATTAATGAAATGGCAAAGTTTGGCATCTGCATTTGTCCCAATCAGTGGAACAAAAATAATATCCCTTCTCGAATTTGTGGATATAGTCCCGCATTGCCATTCCTTCTTGCTTAAGGATTAAAAATTCGCTCTGCAATTGTTCTCTCACTTCTACAGTAAAGTACTGCTCGAAAAAGACCCGCTTAAATTCATCCCAGGTAAGAATTTTCAAGTCCACCGTTAACTTGGCTCCTTCCCACCACATCATCGCATCTCCCCTCAGCATATAAATTACACACCGTGGTCTCTCCAGTTCAGTCAGATGCAGATATTCGAATATCACTTCCATAGATTTGATCCAGCTCTCTGCTATGAGCGGATCAGTAGTACCCGAAAATTCCTGAGGTCGCTGCCTCCTTAATCGCTCTTGTGGATCTTCTCGGTTAACTATTCTACCCGAGACTTACCATTCCCATTAGTGGTTTGATCAACTAATAGTTCTAACAGTTGAGCCATACTGTTAAGAACTGGATTCATTCCATCAGATTCGCTATCTCCTTCTGTATAGCTCTGTTGGATCTGTTTTTACAGATCCTAATTAAGTTTTGAATTACACAAAACCTATTATTGTGATTCTAACAATTCTACTTGAGTGTACAGATTTTAGGCACAAAGAAGACGATCAGCAGCAGCTATATCTGTCCAGCAGATGGTTCGCAATATATCGATCAGCAGTTGGTTTGATGCGTTCAAGGAATCAGCAGTTGAATTAGCGATGGAGACGTCCAGAGTTGATTCAGTTGTTTGTAATCAGGCGATGGCCAAAGTTGAACCAGCTGGAGCATAATAAACCAGCAGATGATGAAGATCAGCTGGAGGCGCAAGAGAAGAAGATTCGTGTTTATAAGTACTGCTGACGAATCTGTTAGCAGTCGCAAAGATATAAGTACTGTTGATGAATCTATCAACAGTCACTATTCAAGAAGAAGAAAGTCGCATTTATAAGTACTGTTAATGAATCTATTAACAGTCGCCTTTCAAGAAGCTGGATGAGGAGCGAGATGATGAAGATCAGCTGGAGCTGGAGCTGGAACGAAGAAGTTCAGCAGGAGCTACAGTGATCAGCAGGAAGATTCAGCAGATGAGAAGAGGCGCTAAATTTGGAATGAGCTGTGATGACATCAGCCTTGATGTCATCATAATCAGCAGATGGATTTCAGCAGATGATGCTAAGCGCAAAAGAGAAGCGACGTCGTATGTTAATTCAGCAGATGATGAAGATCAGCAGATGAAGAGAAGCGCGAAGATGAAGCGACGTCGTATTGGATATTCAGCAGATAAAGCAAAGCGTGAGAGAAGAAGCGACGTCGTATGGAGATTCAGCAGGTGGATTAGAAGTTGATGACGTCATCGGTGACGTCATCCAGTCGCAAGATTCAGCAGGTAGCTTGCATTCCAGACGCAAGAGGAAGCGACGTCGTAGAGAAGATCCAGTCGCAAGCTACAGTGCAATCAGCAGATGCTATTTGAAGATGGCAAAACGATGTCGTTTACATAAGTTGATACGACAGCGTTTTGCTATTGCGATAAAGAATTCAGC